>CM033472.1:253041486-253212651 GCA_019447015.1 Hymenochirus boettgeri | reverse complement strand
CTATCCTGTACATGCACTATCCTGTACATCACTATCCAGTACATCACTATCCGTACTACAGACTCAACTATCCTGTACTACTCCTATGCCTATCCTGTACATCACTATCCAGTACATCAGCTCTCGTACATCACTATCCTTACATCACTATCCTGACATCACTAGCCTGTACATCACATCCTTACATCACTATCCTGTACATCACTATCCTTCATCTTCCTGTAACATCACTATCCTGTACTCACTCCGTACATCACTATCCTGTACATCACTATCCTGTACACTCCTACCGTACATCACTTCCTTAAACATCACTATCTGTACATCCTATCCTGTACAATCACTATCCTGTACATCACACCTTTAACACACTATCCAATTAATCACATCCTGTACATCACTATCCTGTAACATCACTACCAGTAACATCACAATCCTGTACATCACTATCCTGTAACCTCACTATCCTGTACATCACTATCCTGTACATCCTATCCTGTACATCACTATCCTGTACATCATCTATCCTGTACTTAACATCACTATCCTTTCCTGTACTCACATATCATCCTGTACATATCACTATCCGTACACATCATATCCTGTACATCACTATCCTGTACATCACTATCCGGTACATCACTATCCTGTACATCACTATCCTGTACATCACTATCCTGGTACATCACTACACCTTTACATCCACTATCCTGTACATCACTCGCGTACATCACTATCCCTGTACATCACTATCCGTACATCACTATCCTGTAACATCACTATCCTGTACCATCACTATCCTGTACAGATCACTATCACATGTACATCACTATCCTTTACATCACTATCCAGTACAACCTATCCAGACTACATCACTATCCTGTACATCACATCCTGTACATCACTATCCAGTACTCACTATCCGTGTACATCACTATCCTTACTCACTAATCCAGTACATCACATCCTGTACATCACTATCCTGTACATCATATCCTTACATCACTATCCCGTACATCACTATCCAGTACATTCACATCCTGTACATCACTATCCTGTACCACATCACTATCCTTACAATCATATCCTACAACATCACTAAACCTTCATCACTATCCTGTACAGTCACTATCCAATCATCCTAATCCAGTACATCCCTATCCTGTACATCACTACCTGTAAATCACTATCCGTCAATCATCCTATCCTGTACATCACTTCCAGTACATCACTATCCGTACATCACTATCCAGACATCCATCCTGTACTCACTATCCTGCTACATCACTATCCAGTACATCACTATCCTGTACATCACTATCCTGTACATCACTATCCTGTACATCACTATCCTGACATACTCTCCGTACATACATCCGTACATACATAAATCCTGTACATCACTATCCTGTACATCACTATCCTGTTACATCACTATCCTGTACATCACTATCCTAGTACATCACTATCCAGTACATCACTAATCCTATCCTACCACATCACTATCCTGTACATCACTATCCTGTACATCACTACTACCATATACATCACTATCCTGTACCACTATCCACTCACTCCTTTACATCACTATCCTTTACCATCACTATCCTGTACATCACTATCCGTACATACTATCCTGTACATCACTATCCTGTACATCACTATCCTGTACCACATCACTATCCTGTACTTCACTATCCTGTACATCACTATCCTTACATCACTATCCTGTACATCACTATCCTGTACTGTACATCACTATCCAGTCTCACTATCCTGTACATCACTATCCAGTACCATCACTATCCTGTTACTGTACATCACTATCCATACACACTATCCGGTACATCACTATCCAGTACATCACTACCTGTACATCACTATCCTGTACATCACTATCCTGTACATCACTACCTACATCACTATCCTGTACATCACTATCCTGTACATCACTATCCTGTACATCCTATCCTGTACATCACTATCCAGTACATCACTATCCTGTACATCACTATCCTGTACATCACTATCCTTTACATCCTATCCCTGTAACATTCACTCCGTACAGAATACTATCCAGTACATCCTATCCTGTACATCACTATGTACTCACTATCCTGTACTGTACATCATCTATCCGTACATCACTATCCTGTACATCACTATCCAGGTACATCACTATCCTTATCCGTACATCACTATCCAGTACATCACTATCCTGTACATCACTATCCTGTACATCACTATCCGTACATCACTATCCAGTACAATCATATCCTGTAAAACACATTCTTACTGTACATCACTATCCGTACTCACATCCTGTACTGTACATCAAATCCTGTACATCACTATCCTGTACATCACTATCCGTACAATCACTATCCTGTACTGTACTCACTATCCTGTACATCACTATCCTGTACATCACTCTATCCTGTACTTTACATCACTATCCCAGTACATCACTATCCTTACATCATATCTACTATCGTACATCACTATCCAGTACAAATCCGATCCGTACATCCTATCCGTACAAATCACTACCATGTACATCACTACCTGTACATCACTATCCTGTACATTACACACTATCCTGTACATCACTATCCTGTATCATCTTGCCATCCACCTATCCTGTACATCACTATCCTGTACATCACTATCCTGTACATCACTATCCTGTACTGTACATCACTATCCAGTACATCACTATCCTGTACATCCACTAATCCTGTACATCACTATCCAGTACATCCACATCACACTATCCTGTACTCTCACTATCCTTACTGTACATCACTATCCTGTACATCACTATCCTGTACATCAACTATGCCGTACATCCTATCAGTACATCACTATCCCGTACAATCACTATCCTGTACATCACTATCCTGTATCATCACATCATCCTGTCACTCACATCCTACATCACACCTTGTACACATCACTACCTGTACCATCACTATCCAGTACATCACTATCCTGTACATCACTATCCTGTAATCACTATCCTGTACATCACTATCCTGTACATCACTGATCCTGTACATCACTATCCGTACAATCACTATCCAGTACATCACTATCCACTGTACATCACTATCCTGTACATCAATATCCTGTACATCACTATCCCTGTACATCACTATCCTGTACATCCTACCTGACATCACTATCCAGTAACTCACTATCCTGTACTGTACAACTATCCTTACAGCACTATCCTGTACATCACTATCTGTACATCACTATCCTTACATCATTCCAGTACATCACTATCCTTGTACATCACTATCCTTACATCCATTCCTGTCCTCACTATCCTGTAACTGTACATCACTATCCGTACATCACTATCCTGTACATCACTATCCTGTACATCACTATCCAGTACATCACTAATCCTGTACATCATCTATCCTGGTAACTCACTATCCTGTACATCACTATCCTGTACTCACTATCCTGTCATCACCATCCTGTACATCACTATCCTGTACATCACTATCCAGTACATTCACTAATCCTGTACATCACTATCCATACATCACTATCCTGTACATCACTATCCTGTACATCACTATATCCTGTACTCACTATCCTGTACATCACTATCCTGTACATCACTATCCGGTAACATCACTATCCTGTTACATCACTATCCTGTACATCACTATCCTGTACTCACTATCCTGTACATCACTGTATCACTGTACATCACTATCCTGTATCAATCACTATATCCTGTACATCACTATCCGATACAATCAACTTATCCTGTACACACTATCAACTATCCTTTTACATCACTATCCTGTACATCACTATCCTGTACATCCACTATCTGTACTCACTATCCAGTACATCACATCCTGACCTGTACATCACTATCCAGTACATCACTATCCGGTACATCACTATCCTGTACATCACTATCCTGTACATCACTATCCTTCCATCACTATCCTGTACATCACTATCCTGTACATCACTATCCTGTAATCACTATCCTGTACATCACTCCTCCGTAACATCACTTACCTGTAATTAACTCCACTATCCTGTACATCACTATCTGTACATCACTACCTGTACACACTATCCGTAACATCACATCCGGTACATCACTATCCATTGTACATCTCTATCCTGTACATCACTATCCTGTACATCACATCACTACCTGTAACATCATCCGACATCACTCTCCTGTACATCACTATCCAGTACATCACTATCCCCTGTACATCACTACCGACATCACTATCCTGTACATCACTATCCTGTACCTCACTACCTGTACACTGTTCCATCACTATCCTGTACATCACTATCCTGTACATCACATCTGTACATCACTCTCCTGTACTCACTATCCTGTACACACTATCCTGTACATCACATCCGTAACACCACTATCCGGTACATCACTATCCTGTACATCACTATCCTGTACATCACTATCCGTACACATCCCTACCAGTACATCACTAATCCTGTACACCACTATCCTGTACAATCACTATCCAGTACATCACTATCCTGTACATCACTATCCTGTACATCACTACCTGTACCATCACTATCCCTGTACATCACTATCCTGTACATCATATCCTGTACACACTACCCTGTACATCACTATCTGTACATCACTATCCGTACATCACTATCCTGTACATCACTATCCTACATCACTATCCTGTACACACTACCGTGACCATCACTCATCCCTGTACATCACTATCCTGTACATCACTATCCTGTACATCACTATCCTGTACATCACTATCCTGTACATCACTATCCTGTACATCACTATCACCTGTACATCACTATCTCCATACCTTACATCACTATCCTGTACATCACTATCCTGTACATCACTATCTGTACATCACTATCCTGACATCACTATCCTGTACATCACTATCCTGTACAATCACTATCCTGTCATATGTACTCACTATCCTGTACACACCCTACCTGTACATCACTATCCTGTACATCACTATCCTGTACATCCTACATACTCACAGTACACTCACTATCCTGTACATCACTATCCTTACATCACTATCCAGTACATCACTATCCTGTACATCACTTAATCCTATAACATCACTTATCCTGTACATCACTATCCTGTACAATCACTATCCTGTACATCAGCTATCCTGTACATCATCCTATCCGTACTCACTATCCTACATCACTATCCTGTACATCACGATCCGTACATCACTAATGTACATCACACAATCCTCTGTACATCACTATCTGACAATCACTATCGTACTATCACTATCCTGTACATCACTATCCTGTACATCACTATCCGTACATCACTATCCGTACACACTATCCTGTACAGAATTCAATCCACTATCCAGTCATCACTACCTGTACTCACTATCACTGTACATCACTTATCCGTACAATCCTATCTATACATCACTATCCTGTACACTCACTATCCAGCCAATACTGGATGCTAATCTGCTAGCTGCCTCCTCTGGGCATGCTCAAGCTCATACCAGCTCACTGTCATTGCGGAGGGGACTAGTCCTTTTAAAGTATTCCCAGAACCCCTGGGTTTGCTGCTCCTTCTCTATTGGTCCCCTTAAGAACAGACTCGTATGAATAGTTTACAGAATAAGTCACAAGCCATGAGTTACCCCTCTGAATATGCTGGTTAGTACTAGTTACCTTATGCAATTCCATTAGTTCAACCCTTCATGCAATTCCAACACCACACTGACCTCTTATATACTAACCTAAGGCTGTAAATATCACGTTCGCCAAGTCATTCAACCTCCCCAATGTGATGAGGAGGTGCGTCGGGGGGATGCATGCGGCGGGGTGGAATGTGTGTGCGTAGCGCGCACAGCGAGGTTTGCTAGTAGTTAGAAAAACAGTCACCTTCACCCATACAGACTGGTTTCTACCTACAAACACCTCATCTGGTAATTCTAAACTTGCCGTATTCCATTGGAATAAGAACTAATCCTGTTAACATTAGACCATACGGTAACTTGTTGAAATCTGTTTACATTTGTTTGTTTTTCCCACAAGGCCTGGCGGGGGGGTTGGATCCAGAAGGCTAGGGAATCCGGATTTCTGCTGGATATCTGTTTATGATAAGCTTGTGTGGAGTTTTGCTGGACCCATCGCTTTGTCATTGTGGTAATAAAATCTTAGGGATAAAATAGATTTGTAGTCACAACTATCATCTTACAATTAAGCTACTAGGAGCAGACATTCTTCCAATGGGATTTCCAATCGAGGGCAACGATAGGAAGAACCACAAGGCCTCGATCTGTCTGCAGACTTCAGCTTGAAACCTATGGAGAAATTAAGACAGAAAGATAGGGTTGGCTGAAAAAAATCAATCTCTGTTTAGTCGAATTTTGCAAAATAGTCATAATAATAATAGTATTCAGGATTAAAGTTGAACAATTTCATTGCTTAGGGATAATTTAAAGACAACTACACTGTAAAACAGGGAGTTCAATAAAAGTTCTTCAGGGAGATTCAATAAAAGTTCTTATCGTTAAAATGGTTCAATTTTGCCCCAACCAATCTAAACTTATGTAACATTTAAAAGCTAACATCTGATTGGTTGGGGCAAAATTAGCACCATTTTAGAAGAACTTTTATTAAAAAAACCCTATCGTTAAAAATGATCCCACCAATCGGATGTTACTTTCAAATGTTAAATAAGATCTGATTGGTTGGCAAAATTAGCACACCATTTTTAACAATAAGAACTTTTATTGAATCTCCCTGTAACTTTTAAAAATAATGGAACAGGGAGGTATTTCTTGAGGAGCACTGGCACGTACAGTTTTCTGCTAGGTTAGTGTCCATGGCTTCCTGTATTAAAGATAGTGCTGAAGCACTGGGTAGGCTGGCAGAAGCAGTTTTTCTTCCTGCTGACACTCCTCAGAGAAACAATATTGGGAGGTAGGAACACTTAACACTTGCAGATCTTAGCAGATTCCACTGAAATCTGTCTCTGATCTGCTACAAAAAATATAATCAGATCCAATAATCTTCAAATCCCATGGATGCTTTTCTACTAAAGCTGGGTACACACAGTAACGATAACCCCCGATACCGTCGGATCCGACGGTATCGGGGCTTTATCGTTACTGTGTGTACTTCGTTTCCCGAACGAGCGCGCGGCCGCGAACGGACGTCGGTCGGCCGTACGCTCGTTCGGGAAGGCCGAAAATTTCCATCGGCCGCGCTAGACTCCTATAGGGAGTCTAGCCGGCCGGTGGAAACACACAGTCCCGAGCGTTCTCCCATAGGGAGAACGCTCGGGACTGTGTGTATGCAGATCTTTGAAAGATGGCAGACAGGATCTTGCAGATCCTGTCTGTCATCTTTTAGAAATCGTTACTGTGTGTACCTAGCTTAAGGACATGCTTATTTGCAGCAGTTTTATGGAATGCTTGCCACCCATCTCTCATTTATTCATTAACATGTTAATCTTATCAATGTGTTTGTCTTCTAGCTGAATGGAATTATGTCCCTTATGGTGGCCAAGATGTTATATTCTCCTGGACAGAAAGAAACCAAGAAATCTATTCTGTAAGTGTCGGTTAACAGGGCAACACTGTCTAGAGTGCATGGTCCTAGAATGTACAATATATATATAGAACAAAAGAGGCAACGGCCCTAGGATATGTGGACGGCCCAGCAGTGGCGGAAACGCGTAGATAGTGTTGTTTTAAATTGTTTCCAATAAATGTAAAGTTTTAACTTTCTACTAAAACCCGAGAGTGCCGACGCCTACTTTTGTTCCTGTATGCATATGAGTGGCACCCGGGTGTTATATTTATATATATATTAATTGGCAGGTGTGAAAGACGCACTCTTAGGACTTCTAGATAAATATCATTTATAGGTGGTCCCCTGAATTTACTGTCTTCAATATCATAGTAGGGGCCATATATACGGAAATGTCTGGAGGGCCCCACCCATTCACATAGGGCTCAACACAAATCCCCATTACAAAAGCAAGAAAACACTATTTGTCCATTAGACCCTAGGGGCTAAAGTCTCCAGTTCCCTTTTTGGAGCTGTTGATATGGTCGCCTCCTGTCCTATCTTCAGGATGTGATTGATGGCCATCCATTGAGGCAAGATACCCCATGTTTGGCCTCCCTAAAGTGCCTGGCCACTGAGAGTCTCCGAATTTAGTGTCCTTACATCTAATCTGGGAATTATCCATGTCACGTTGTTCCTTCCCGACTAAGTAGATAAATAGGATGGGATATAACTATGACGATGTTCCTGACGACGGTCACAAGATGGCCGAAACGCATCAATAAGCATTTTAAAGTTATTTTTTTATCTATAAGTTCCTACGTGTGCAGCTTTTACACCAGTTGATTATATACTATTGAGGCAGCACCTAGGCATCAACATCCCAAGCGAGAGTGCAATCTGTCACTTTGTGTGTGTATTATATATATTTATATAAATCGCCGCGCAGGCCGCCCCACACCAAAAGATATATTTCCAACCAAAACACGTCACTCTCAGTCGGTCAGCCGAAAATATCTTATAGTGTGGCTTATGAAGGTTCTCATTCATCCAGGTCATGGTATATCGTGTATTCAATTAGATCAACTGGACTTGAAGTTTAGTCTTCAAAGAAACTTCAATTCCAGTTGATCTAATTGAATAACAACAGATTCTTATGGTGTGTACCCAGTCTAAGGATTGAATAGCAGGCCTCTCCCTCCTTGCTAAAAGCCAGTAGGCAGGGGGAAGTGATAGCCTGTAAATATCCAATGCAAAGGCCAGGGAGTGTCAGCCCAGATAAATGACCCAAGGTAAACTTAGGACCTTCCATACTGGGGTTACCTTGACGTGGTTTGGGGCTTTTCACTTTTATGCATAACATGTAACTAAACCCCCATGTTTTTACTGTTTGCACTAGCACAGATATTATGAATATGGGCCCAGGAATGTGCATTGATCATCTCTTTTCTTTGTATAAATGATATAGAAATGTACACAAAGTCTGTGTTCTCAAACCCATTGCAAGGTAAGGAAATTGTACCTAGTATTGTAGCTTTACAGACAGTGGAATCAACCATGATAAAGATGATTTGGGTGAAGAAATGTAGTTATAGGATTGTGTTTGTGGGGGCTAAATACAGCTTGGACCCGAACCAGGGACTGGTGCTTACGTTCCAATAAAGGAAAACTAAAGGCAAAATATCAGACTTTCATAGATATAATACAGCAATCCTACACAATTACTATGTCCAATGGGGCGCGGCGCTACACACAGCCTAGCTCGTCCTTCTAGGTGAGAACACAGCAATTTCAATAGAGCTGGTTAACGTCAACTGCCAGTAAACTAGAATAGGAGTCTTTCAAACCATAATACTATAAAGAGAAGAGACTTCTGGGTAATTTTCATGGCAGCCCTGAGCAAAATGCAATACCATCTACAAGGCTTTTAGCAGTTGTGGACCGGTAACGGCTTTATTGAGCCATCGTCAGTACAGCGTAGCCTCTGATCTGCAATGTGAAGTGCCATTTGACGGACGTCACCCAATAATCAAGTAAGAGTTCAAGGAGAGTTCAGGCTAGATCAATACTTTCAGACCAAACATAGCACTAATCCTGTTGATGATTGCCACCTTACATTATATGAACGGGTGATATTTTGCATTAAGTTCAATGGGTGGTGCATACCATTTGCTGCTGTATAAGTTATTCGATCAATACCCAATAAGGTTAAACGGTGACAATACCCGTGTTCTCTTTCCGAGATCTGTCTGCTTAATATCCTTTTCCCTCTTGTGTGCTTCTTTCTCTCTCCCTGTAGCATGACTTTACGCAGCTCCTACATTCTCCTTCTGTTTATCAGCATTACCTGGTTTTCGGGCTACTGGCTGTGAATAACAGTGTCCTGGTCTTTCATTACCTCTATATTATCCTCTGCAGTCTGCAGGTAAAACCTTTCATCGTAGCTGGAAATTCTATAGAACTGTCGGTAGGTTTCATACAAACATTAATGCAGCTGGAACCTGTCGGAGCTCCAATGGCTCCCTGCATAGATACAATGGACTATCCTGTACATCACTATCCTGTACATCACTATCCTGTACATCACTATCCTGTACATCACTATCCTGTACATCACTATCCAGTACATCACTATCCTGTACATCACTATCCTGTACATCACTATCCTGTACATCACTATCCAGTACATCACTATCCTGTACATCACTATCCTGTACATCACTATCCAGCCAATGACTGGATGCTAATCTGCTAGCTGCCTCCTCTGGGCATGCTCAAGCTCATAACCAGCTCACTGTCATTGCGAGGGTAGACTAGTCCTTTTAAAGTATTCCCAGAACCCGCTGGGTTATGCTGCTCCTTCTCTATTGGTCCCCTTAAGACAGACTCTGTATGAATAGTTTACAGAATAAGTCACAAGCCATGAGTTACCCCTCTGAATATCTGGTTAGTTACATAGTTACCTTATGCAATTGTCCATTAAGTTCAACCCTTCAATGCAAATTCCAACACCACTGACCCTGTCTTATATACTAACCTAAGGCTGTAAATATGCACGTTCGCCAAGTCATTCAACCTCCCACAATGTGATCGGAGGAGGTGCGTGCGGGGGGATGCATGCGGCAGGGGTGGGGAATGTGTGTGCGTGCGCGCACAGCGAGGTTTGCTAGTAGTTAGAAAAAACAGTCACCTTCACCCATACAGACTGGTTCTACCTACACCAACACCTCATCTGGTAATTACTAAACTTGCCGTATTCCATTGGAATAAGAACTAATCCGTGTTAACATTAGACCATACGGTAACTTGTTGAAATCTGTTATACATTTGTTTTTGTTTTTCCCACAAGGCCTGGCGGTGGGGTTGGATCCAGAAGGCTATGGGAATCCGGATTTCTGCTGGATATCTGTTTATGATAAGCTTGTGTGGAGTTTTGCTGGACCCATCGCTATTGTCATTGTGGTAAATAAAATCTTAGGGATAAAATAGATTTGTAGTCACAATCTATCATCTGTACAATTAAGCTATACATGAGCAGACATTCTTCCAATGGGATTTCCAATCGAGGGCAACGATAGGAAGAACCACAAGGCCTCGATCTGTCTGCAGACTTCAGCTTGAAACCTATGGAGAAATTAAGACAGAAAGATAGGGTTGGCTGAAAAAAATCAATCTCTGTTTTAGTCGAATTGTTGCAAAAATAGTCATAATAATAATAAAGTAATTCAGGGATTAAAGTTGAACAATTTCATTGCTTAGGGATAATTTAAAGGACAACTACACTGTAAAACAGGGAGTTCAATAAAAGTTCTTCAGGGAGATTCAATAAAAGTTCTTATCGTTTAAAATGGTGCTAATTTTGCCCCAACCAATCTAAACTTTGTACATTAAAAGCTAACATCTGATTGGTTTGGGGCAAAATTAGCACCATTTTAGAAGAACTTTTATTAAAAAAACCCTTATCGTTAAAAATGATCCAACCAATCGGATGTTAGCTTTCAAATGTTAAATAAGATCTGATTGGTTGGGGCAAAATTAGCACCATTTTTAACAATAAGAACTTTTATTGAATCTCCCTGTAACTTTTAAAAATAATGGAACAGGGAGGTATTTCTTTGAGGAGCACTGGCACGTACAGTTTTCTGCTAGGTTAGTGTCCATGGCTTTCCTGTATTAAAGATAGTGCTGAAGCACTGGGTAAGCCTGGCAGAAGCAGTTTTCTTCCTGCTGACACTCCTCAGAGAAACAATATTGGGAGGTAGGAACACTTAACACTTGCAGATCTGTAGCAGATTCCACTGAAATCTGTCTCTGATCTGCTACAAAAATATATAATCAGATCCAATAATCGTCAAATCCCATTGGATGCTTTTCTACTAAAGCTGGGTACACAGTAACGATAAAGCCCGATACCGTCGGATCCGACGTATCGGGGCTTTATCGTTACTGTGTGTACGTTCGTTTCCCGAACCTATAGGAGTCTAGCGCGGCCGATGGAAACACACAGTCCCGAGCGTTCTCCCTATAGGGAGAACGCTCGGGACTGTGTGTATGCAGATCTTTGAAAGATGGCAGACAGGATCTTGCAGATCCTGTCTGTCATCTTTTAGAAATCGTTACTGTGTGTACCTAGCTTAAGGACATTCTGTATTTGCAGTCAGTTTTATGGAATGCTTGCCACCCATCTCTCATTTATTCATTTAACATGTTATATCTTATCAATGTGTTTGTCTTTCTAGCTGAATGGAATTATGTCCCTTATGGTGGCCAAGATGTTATATTCTCCTGGACAGAAAGAAACCAAGAAGAAATCTATTCTGTAAGTGTCTGGTTAACAGGGCAACACTGTCTAGAGTGCATGGTCCTAGAATGTACAATATATATATAGGAACAAAAGAAGGCAACGGCCTCAGGATATGTGGACGGCCCAGCAGTGGGCGGAAACGCGTAGATGTAGTGTTGTTTTAAATTGTTTCCAATAAATGTAAAGTTTTAACTTTCTTACTAAAACCCGAGAGTGCCGACGCCTACTTTTGTTCCTGTATGCATATGAGTGGCACCCGGGTGTTATATTTATATATATATTAATTGGCAGGTGTGAAAGACGCACTCTTAGGACTTCTAGATAAATATCATTTTATAGGTGGTCCCCTGAATTTACTGTCCTTCAATATCATAGTAGGGGCCATATATACGGAAATGTCTGAGGGGCCCACCCATTCACATAGGGCTCAACACAAATCCCCATTACAAAAAGCAAGAAAACACTATTTGTCCATTAGACCCCTAGGGGCTAAAGTCTCCAGTTCCCTTTTTGGAGCTGTTGATTATGGTCGCCTCCTGTCCTATCTTCAGGGATGTGATTGATGGCCATCCATTGAGGCAAGATACCCCATGTTTGGCCTCCCTAAAGTGCCTGGCCACTGAGAGTTCTCCGAATTTAGTGTCCGTACATCTAATCTGGGAATTATCCATGTCACGTGTTTCCTTGCCCGACTAAGTAGATAAATAGGATGGGATATAACTATGACGATGTTCCTGACGACGGTCACAAGATGGCCGAAACGCATCAAATAAGCATTTTTAAAGTTATTTTTTTATCTATAAGTCCTACGTGTGCAGCTTTTACACCAGTTGATTATATACTATTGAGGCAGCACCTAGGCATCAACGATCCCAAGCGAGAGTGCAATCTGTCACTTTGTGTGTGTATATATATATATATATATATATATATCGCCGCGACAGGCCGCCCCACACCAAAAGATATATTTCCAACCAAAACACGTCACTCTCAGTCGGTCAGCCGAAAATATCTTATAGTGTGCTTATGAAGGTTCTCATTCATCCAGGTCATGGTATATCTGTTGTATTCAATAGGTTAACTGGACTTGAAGTTTTGTTCTTGAAGACCTAAACTTCAAGTCCAGTTGATCTAATTGAATACAACAGATATCTTATGGTGTGTACCCAGTCTAAGGATTGAATAGCAGGCCTCTTCCCTCCTTGCTAAAAGCCAGTAGGCAGGGGGAAGTGATAGCCTGTAATAATAATCCAATGCAAGGCCAGGGAGTGTCAGCCCAGATAAATGACCCAAGGTAAACTTAGGACCTTCCATACTGGGGTTACCTTGACGTGGTTGGAAGGCTTTTCACTTTTATGCATAACATTGTAACTAAAACCCCCATGTTTTTACTGTTTGCACTAGCACAGATATTATGATATATGGGGCCCAGGAATGTGCATTGATCATCTCTTTTCTTTGTATAAATGATAAATAGAAATGTACACAAAAGTCTGTGTTCTCAAACCCATCTTTGCAAGGTAAGGAAATTGTACCTAGTATTGTAGCTTTACAGACAGTGGAATCAACCAATGATAGAAGATGATTTGGGTGAAGAAATGTAGTTATAGGATTTGTGTTTTGTTGGGGCTAATACAGCTTTGTGACCCTGAACCAGGGACTGGTGCTTACGTTCCAATAAAGGAAAACTAAAGGCAAAATATCAGACTTTCATAGAATATAATACAGCAATCCTACACAATTACTATGTCCAATGGGGCGCGGCTACGTACACAGCCTAGCTCGTCCTTTCTATTGAGAAGAACACAGCAATTTCAATAGAGCTGGTTAACGTCAACTTGCCAGTAAACTAGAATAGGAGTCTTTCAAACCATAATACTAATAAAGAGAAGAGACTTCTGGGTAATTTTCATGGCAGCCCTTGAGCAAAATGCAATACCATCTACAAGGCTTTTAGCAGTTGTGGACCGGTAACGGCTTTATTGAGCCATCGTCAGTACAGCGTAGGCCTCTGATCTGCAATGTGAAGTGCCATTTGACGGACGTCACCCAATAATCAAGTAAGAGTTCAAGGAGAGTTCAGGCTAGATCAATACTTTCAGACAAACATAGCACTAATCCTGTTGATGGATTGCCACCTTACATTATATGAACGGGTGATATTTTGCATTAAGTTCAATGGGTGGTGCATTACCATTTGCTGCTGTATAAAGTTATTCGATCAATACCCAATAAGGTTAAACCGGTGACAATACCCGTGTTCTCTTTCCGAGATCTGTCTGCTTAATATCCTTTTCCCTCTTGTGTGCTTCTTTCTCTCTCCCTGTAGCATGACTTTACGCAGCTCCTACATTCTCCTTCTGTTTATCAGCATTACCTGGTTATTCGGGCTACTGGCTGTGAATAACAGTGTCCTGGTCTTTCATTACCTCTATATTATCCTCTGCAGTCTGCAGGTAAAACCTTTCATCGTAGCTGGAAATTCTATAGAACTGTCGGTAGGTTTCATACAAACATTAATGCAGCTGGGGACCTGTCGGAGCTTCCAATGGCTCCTGGATATATTACAATGTGTGTAGATTGGTTCCGTTTGTTTATAACATGAATTATTAACCGCTGATTCCCTTGTGCAGTAGATGTCATAATAATAATAATATTGTCTTTCAAACCATGTGTCTGATCCAATAAATGTTTGTTGGTGTTGTTACTCTACAATAACCATTCAGATGTTATCCAACTGTAACCTTAACCCAGTAAAAACGATAACTCCTGATTGGTTGCTGCAATTTCCGCCACTTGTTGCATCATCCCCTAGTTGGTTAATCAAGGGAATCTAGGCCTATATGAACCAATACAACTGTCTGACATGCTCCAATATACCTCTGCCTGTGTCTGTGTTGCATCAGTCTATGTTCCTTAAATAAATGCCATGACTCCTGATGTTGTCTGGTTATAGCTCCTGTCGATATTGCACCTTGCGATACCGTAACGGAAACATCAATTGTGTATTATTGAATGCTATAGACAGCAAGTGTGAATTTAGGCTTAAAGGCGAAGTATGCTCAAAAAAAGCCCCATTAAAAATTGCTTATAGGCTAAAGTATCATTACCACGGTAAACCTCCCTGAGTGGTGGCATATGTGAAGAGTGAGCTGGGGAGAATACTGCTCGTACTAAAGCTGATGGTTCATAGCTAGGTCAGTGCACCCGCGTGGCTCCTTTAATGTTAATGACAAGGGATGGAGTCATGCTGGGGAGGCTCTGAAGCAGGTGATGGTAGCACTTGAAACCCCACACACCCCTCCCCAGCGCACCGCAATCAGGTTTAAACAGCTTTACTGCATAAACAGCTGATCGTGAACCCTGCAGGCACAATAGTTTCTTTTACACATCAAACCATATTTTAGGGGCGTAGTTGCCCTTTAAGGAGGCCCTACATGACCGTGTGATATATCACAATACGGTGTGCCAATCAGATGGTGTGCGGTAACTGGCAACCAGTTTTATTTTATCATCAGACATGCATGTTAGTTTCTGTTGAGCTGGGAGAAGGGTTAAGATCAGGTGTTGAGCCAAGACTGATTGTACAATATTGTGATATCTTTACATTCATGGCCTCCTTTAGGATATCCACTTATTGGGTTTTATTACATTTCAACCAATATTCTGCAATCCCCAAACCGTAGTGTGTGTCCATGGCCACAATCAGGAAAATGGGGGAGAATTTTAGTAAAAAGGTGGCATCAGTGGGGGCCTGGAGGGTTTCAGCAATAAAAACAGCACTGTAATGAGATTTCTTTCAGCACCAACCATGTTCCTGGGTGTACAGCATTGCCGTTGTGCTGATTTCACCCTAGACACTAAATGCTGATTGGTGGGCAGTTACAGTTTGATCACGATATAATCTTCATTAGATTACATAATATGTGTAATGTGCGTCTCCACCCGTACCACAAAAACACCGCTCACTTGTCAGATACCTGCCCCCCATATTTAAATAATATATTTATCACATGTTTAGTTTTAAGCAAATATTAAAGGATAATTATTGTCCTCATTCTGGCAGAGGGAGTCGACTGCTCCCTCTATGCAGTCAATCGGGGCTGTTACTGCTTGACGCACAGGGATTGACTGCAATTTCCCTTGCTATCTCCCCTGCTGCCTACTCTGCACATGCTCAAGTTCCTAAAAGCTCAATGAGCAGGGGAAGGATGCCAGAAATGGAGAGGAAGTAGGTCAATACTTATTAAGTATGTCTGGTTAAAAATATATGCGGCAGAGTGTTATAAATAGCAGTTAGGGGCAATAGCTGTAAGGGGCAAATAAATCACTGGTGACCATTTTTTAGTTTTAAGGGTAGACTTACCCTTTATATTGGTAATATGTGCGCTATGTTTAAACCTGACCAATTTCTGTAACATAATTTTGTCCTGTTTTGTCTCTTTAGGGCCTGGCGGTGTTGGTTCTGTTCTGTGCTCTGAATGAAGAGGTCCAAGAGTGTTGGAAAGTAGTCTGTTTTGGCAAAAAGGGTCAAGGAGAAGAGATATCCAGACAAGCTCAGGTGGGGCTTTATAATGCTGCATACATTGCCAAATACCTTATTTAGAGTTTTCATTGGAAATGTAAAGATGTAGAATTCACACAGGGTCTGTGATTCGTTACCAACAACCTCCAATCGTTTATGCAGATGAGATTGACCAATAAGATTGCTACTCTGTAGTAGATTTCCTCCAATGGTTTTCTTGGATCTCTCTGATTAAGTTTTACATAAAAGCTCCAAGAGCTCATAACCCTGGATATGGAGAGATATACACAATACTACAATATGGAGGCACGTTTCTGAAATCTTAAATCTGGGCATGGGATCCCATATATGGGTGGTGCTGGGGATTTAGTCCATATGTAACCTCCAAAAGAAACAGGGATAGACCCTATAGATCCCACTGACAGCACTCACTTCCCTTGTGACCCATTAATAAGAAAAATCTCAGTCTTGCATCCCCTAACAATCTGAGTGAACCATGCAAGTATCGAGTGATATAAAATACACTTTATTCAAAAACACACAACCAAAATATCTATAATATAATATAAAACTCGGGCATTAGCAGCTAATTATATGTGAAAAAATGAGTCCCGGCATCTTAGTGAGGTAAGTAGGTTATAATCATCCAAGTTAACCATATATTGCAAGAATCCGTCCTGTGTGTATCTCCACAGTCCACCCAAAATAGCGGGTCAGTGTTAACCAAACGTGGGAGCCAAAGAAATGACAATATGATACTGTTACATCGGGAATATCCAGCGCGGGACTACTGACCTATATACTGTAAGTGCAGGGGTGCCCCTACCATGAAGCAAGCTGAAACATTTGCTCAGGGCGCGCCCCTCTGGTCAACTTAAAAAGGCGGCAATTACAAAAATCCTGCTCCCTACAATACTGCATTTCAGCACCAGTCTACCAATCAGTATTGAGTCAACCCTCCAGTTCACCAGTCAGTGTTAGTCAGACCACCATACCCACCTCCACAAGCCACATCTATGTTCCCTGATGAAGCCATGCCCTGCTTCATGTGCCGACTCCGTCTGCCAATAGGCGGCATTTAAAAGTTGTTTCAGGTGTCAAAAACCCTAGGAACACCCCTGTGTAAGTGATCATATTACTCATTAGCTCAGTGCTGTCTCTTCACCCGGTTCCTCTGGTTAGGTCCGTGACACACACTGCTCCCACTGTATCCAATTCCTGGTGTTAGCACACCTTTCTGTTACAACCCTGCTCCTAGTACTGGACTCACACCGGACTCCACTCCCTCACAGACGCCGAGCCCTCTGACCGACGTGCGTTTCGCCCAATCACGTGGCTTCGCCAGGGTCCCAATCACGAAGCCCCGTGATTGGGCGAAACGTGCGTCGGTTTTATATATTAGAGATATTTTGGTTGTGTGTTTTTGAATAAAGTGTATTTTATATCACTCGATACTTGCATAGTTCACTCAGATTGTTAAGGGATGCAAGACTGAGATTTTTCTTATGAATGGGTCACAAGGGAAGTGAGTGCTGTCAGTGGGATCTATAGGGTCTATCCCTATTTCCCTCCATATGGTTACATATGGAGGGAAATGTTTCTATCCTAAATCTATCTGTTCTGACTTTACTTTCTCCTCTGTGTTTCTAGGGACCAAATGCCTATAACAACACTGCCCTGTTCGAAGAGAGTGGACTCATCCGGATCACATTAGGTGCTTCCACCTTGTCCTCTGTGAGCAGCGTTCGCTCTGCCAGGACACACTCCACCCACAGACCCTATCTAAGGTACAACAGTTATAATGAACAGTGTCGCTTTCACATTCAGTGATCTGAATATAGGATTATTATGCAAATAAATGTAATAAAGAATAGACTTATAGGTAACATCTGTGGTATCGATTTCATAGAATTACTCGCCATCTGGTGGACATTTAGAGTATTACATGACATAGATGCTGACCCAAAGGCCCCCTAAATCTCAGTACATGGTAGATGAGTCTGGTTTGCACAGTGAAGCACAATTCAGGTTTTCACCATTCAGACTTCTGGATATTTTTCTAGTTTTCACGGCAGCTCTATAGTAAGTGTCGCACCCTCTCAGGTGCCTTAAGAGCTGAATGCCATTGGGGAACCACTTTGAATCTTTCCAGTGCAGAGTTGCCAAGTCCAGGACATAGATCAGAGAGAGAAAAAGCTTTGGGAAGACGAGAACCCATTTTAATTGAAAATTGCAGCTGATGTCTAATCCTGTCACAAGGATGTTTTCCAAGATTGAAAATCCTGTTTCGTTGTCAGGCACCACTAACAATACAATTACAGTACAATAGACTTTTTGATCTGATTTTCCTTTTGTAGATTGTGAAATAATTGTTGTAATTACTGTTTCCTGGTTTAAATAGGGGAATACAAATACCATGTACCTTCAGTGTAATATGCTTAATGCTTAATGTTGTGTTACTTCAATTGTTGACAGCACTAACTTCTAATATTTGGTTGATTTTCTAAAGGTTCGTACATACGTGTGATCGCGGGTCCAGACCAGCAGTGCATGATGTGTACGAACGTCCGTTTCGCCCGATAATGGCCACACAGATGGGACGATAATTCGCCGAAACAAATTTTCGTACACATCATGCACTGCTGGTCTGGACCTGCGATCACACGTGTGTACGAACCTTTATCTACAGGGATTTTTGGGGGGGGTGGGGATTCCTGGATTGGTTACCAATGAACAAGCCCAGTAGGAAGTTCATGACCGAATACATCCATATATTCTATTATAAACAGATCATATAATAATATTATATATCTTTACTTGCCATATACAGTTAGACAATACAGATGTCACCTTTGCTTTTGTTATAAAGTATAGTCATTAAAGCTGGGTGCACATATTTTTGTGTATTGGGTGGCTGGGACACAAAATGGGGCCCATAGGAGATATATATTCAGCCAGGTCCTACTGCTTCAAAACTTTTTTTGGATTTTAAATCTGAGCTGTAGATCCTGAGAAATCATCATTTTAATCACAGCATTTACAGGGAAAGACCTGTCACTCCAGAAATAGAAATTATAATATGTGACTCATCCCTGGCCCCTTAATACAGACCTGGGCAAAGTAAGGCCCGGGGGCCACATGCGGCCCTTCAGCTGCCCCTGACTGGCCCCTCAATACAGGACCTTAATATTAATTGATTGTTTCAAGGCTGGATAATTGATTTATTTTTATTAAGTTTATTTTATTAAAAATTACCTGATTAATTGGGTTTGAAAAGGATCTAAAATATTACATACCAATTAAAAATTGCAATTAATAATAAAAAAAATCCAATGATCCAGGCATATTAATGGAAACTTTGATTAGCTGAATGCAGTTTTGCTATCTCTATAATGAAAATTTAGTTGAACCTATTGGTCTGGCCCTTCACGACAATCCAAGTTTCTGGTGCGGCCCCCTGTAAAATTTATTTGCCCATCCCTGTCTTACTAGGATCTTTGTCTGTCAGCCAGCACACTTTCTGCAACATTTAATAGATTTAGCAGAAAAAGGAAAGAAGGGGAGGGGGAGACTAGTAAGCAGAGCAGTGTCCATGGTGAGGCTGTGCAGAATTAGTGTCGCAGACACTACAAGAAGGCAGTGAGTAAGGGAGGAAGGGGAGATTAGGAGCACTCACTAAACACTAATAATTTAATGTCAAACAAGCACCCATATATACTTGAGTACCACAAATTTGCTTCTCTCAAATTGTAGTTTCAGAAAATGTAAAGTTGTTTGAGTGAGTATAAGTGACCCTTTAATGTTGATACAATTTTCTATTCTGTGTCAATTTACATTTTTGACACCAGGAGTAGAACAACAGATTGCATTGTGCAGGCTGAAAGGGGGGATTCCAGGCACCAGTAACACCCCCCCTAAACACGCCCCTTTATGCAATAAAAGATGAATGCAACAACCAATAAGATATTTTCTAACTGCAGTAAATTACTCCATTAAAAAAATCTGATTGGTTGCTACAAATTAAAAACACAAAGTTCCTTATTTGAATCTACAATGTGTGTTAATTACTAGTTCTGACTGATTTTTGTCTTATTACAGGGATAATAAAGCAACTCGTCAGGGCTCAGCTGTAGACCAGAGTGTAAGGAGCCACCACTCTGGTCCTACAGACCTCGATGTGGCCATGTTCCACCGAGATGCTGGAGGAGGTATAATTCCCCTTTGATTCCTCTTTAAATGCAAATCATTCTTGGCATAAGTTCACTATAATACTTATTGTAAGATTCCAGACTACAATAATATCAATATTTATAAAAAGAACTTAGAAAATATTTTTTAGAAGATAAAACCTCTTTAGAAAATATGTCTTCAATTTTAATGACATTGGAGATTGGAATGTTGGATCTAATTTAATAGTAAATGACCACACTTATTTGGGTGTTGCCAACTTTGGCAGGATTCTGGCTAAAATCAGCCAATCAGAATCTCTGCAGTAACATGTTATGACGTCATAGCCCAATGTTGTAATAGCAAGAGAAAGTATGGCTCACTCATCTCTCCCTGTAGGAAACAGAAATAGGAAAGTTGACATATCCAGACAGAATAATAGGCGTGGTAGGTGATTTGGCAATAATCTGGAAAGAGCAATATCCTTGTAACTATAGTTAGCCACACGCATGGGGGATAATAGGCAAATTCTGCGGGGTTTGCAGATTATAGGCCACATGTATTGATAAAAATGGCCAAGCCCACAGCCGGCAAACTACCTCTTGTCAGTTGTGGTATTTGTTGTGGCAGAAGGAAGACTTCTGTCTGTCATTATCAGCTCCCCATACTATATATACACAAGTATAGGGAGCTGATAACAATTGTGCTGTGTTTGGCAAACTAAATGATTGTTCCCCGTACAGAGACTAGGGAACTAGATTGCAAATTGATGCAAGATTCCATTCATTCATAGCTGATAATCTGGTTAGAATTGGCAGTGAAATTTGCATGTTAAAATCATCTGCCAATATCATCTGTTCAGATCAAGACTCTGACTCCGACAGTGACTTATCATTAGACGAGGAGCGCAGTCTGTCCATCCCTTCATCAGAAAGTGAAGAAAACTTCCGTCCTCGGGGGAGATTCCAACGGCAGTTCAAGAGAGCAGCGCACAGTGAAAGGCTCCTTACCCAGCCAAATAACCACAACCCAAAAGGTGAAAAGATACAGACACATTTCTAATTCCAATTTTTATATATCTTTATATATATCGTTGCGCTTTAAAAAAACATTACTTTTCGATATACAGTAAGGCAGAAAGAATAGAAAGTAGAATGGAATCGCATTATATAATGGATAATGCACCCCTACTGTAAATTATAAGGATATTACAAGTCACAGAGGAGTTCCGTGACCATAGAAAAGGGCTTTTATAAAGAGCATGGAACTCAACATCTAATATCCAAATAATTTTTTATAGGGGGTGCATTATTAATTATAATCCACCCCATCATTTGAGAACATCCCTGGCCTCTGTGCAACCCTCTGTCACTTATTCCTAGCCTCCCCCCCCTCCTCACTTCCCCCACCTCCGTTTTCTCTCCCTTCAGGTTTACCTTCTGTTTCATTGGCTCCCACTGCATTCCACATCTGCCGCTCCACTGTGGATGGCGCGGCTCCTCCTCTTCCTTTTACAATGGTGCTAATTTTGCCCCAACCAATCAGATCTTATTTAACATTTGAAAGCTAACATCTGATTGGTTGGTGCAAAATTAGCACCATTTTAAACGATAAGAACTTATTGAACCTTCCTGAATGTGTTTAGGCTAGGTACACACCAGAAAATATAATTCGTTCCATAGTCTATGGTGAGATAGTATCTCTATATATGCAGATCTATATGTGTTTGTTTGTGTATCTGTTGTATTGTTTCTTGGACTGTCAGACAGACATCCCAACACCATTAACAGGCTAAAGGTTCGTACACACGTGCAATTGCGGGTCCCAACCCACGACGCACAATGTGTACTAACGAACGCTTCAGCCGATAATCGGCCCGTGTGTAGGCAACTTTATCGTCCGAGATCTGCCAGGTCGGTTGGTCAACGATCCCTGACCAAACGTTTGTTTGGCCCGATAAAGTGTCTACACATGAGCCGATTATTGGCCGAAACGTTCGTACACATCCCCGCAATCAAACGTGTGTACGAACCTTAATTCCTGGTACTGTCTCCTAGTTATTATGGTAAGAAGATATCCACCATAAAGCACATTTCCCTTTACTCATTACCCAGAAACAGTTCTTTAAAACAGTGTGGTCCTTCTGTGTACTCTCTAAGCAGAGATACAATAAATCATTAAAATCTTTACTAAAGAAAGAACCCAAATTACTTTCAGGTAATCAGATTTACTCCCCTTTCCCTTTAGCAAGTTGTAGAATTTCTCTTTTTCAGTGAATACCTCATATACAAAGATATAGTAATCCATCATTGTACATCATTGTTATTGACAGTTTGTGCAGTGAGCAGAGTCTTTGTCAATTTAAACTGCCTGGGCAACAGAGTTAGGGTGCTCTGGGCTGTATCTTAAAGGGAGACAATGCAAATTACTAATTTGTTATAGAGCAGTGTCCAAATGGGAGATAGTGGCACTTATCATCTTGCTTTACTGCCATGTGCTAAGGTGATCTGTTTGCTCTCGCTGCCATATTGTTTCTGTGTGCTTTACATGGCTCATATTATTAGTTGTGGATGTGTGGAATGTGCCATATACCTTGCAATGATCTGTGTTTGCTGCTGATATCAGTTGAAGGGAAGAAGTAGAGCTGCCTGTACAAGTTTGATAATTGGCAGACAAAATGGCTGATGACCAACCGATATGGCCAGCAACCTAACGTGTATGAGAACTCCCCCAGAAGCTTCCGTCTCCATAGATCTAAACATTCTTCTCAGCTACTGCCGAGTGTGTTTCTAGATATAGATTAAAGAACTATCTATGTACATGTACATAGCCAAACCTATATGTGTCTATTGCTATACAAATAAACTGACCAGTAATTCTCAACTGGGTGTCTTTAAAGAGGGTGTAAACCCCACCCACACACCTTTGGGTGCATCATCCTTCTAAGCCTCCTCTAAGCCTCCCTCTGCCTATGAGTCTATAGTAGAAACTTTATTAACATATTTCACCAGTGACAACCAAGGAGTATAATAGGCAGACACTTGTCAGGCCATTTATTTTTTCTGTTTATGCAGACTGAGCAGAGCTTATCCAAGGGGAGGAAGGCAGGTGTTATAGAGGTTCTGGCACCATTGGCTGTAAGAAATGATTCCAATATCTCAATAGATTTTTGCTCTGACAGTTAATTCTCTAAATCTGATAAATTGCCGGTAAAGTTTCTGGATCTGGATTAGGGAGGTCGCTATGGCTGAAAACACACAACTGATACTTTCAGAATTTTGGTTGGGGAACCCGAAATCTCTGCGGTTCTATGTTACTATGACCATCTGATGCGTTTTATGGTGGGATCGGACGAATGATCGACCTGACATGGCGAATAATCATTAATCCATAATAGACCACTTGATGTTGTGATGTGATGTTTCGGCCTGGCCGACCAGTCAGACGCATCGAATGTTCGGCCGGGTCAAAATATCTGTGTGCGTAGCTTAAGGTTGGATACACACAAGCAGATATGTGCTCATTCTGATCAATTAATTGCAAAGTCTTTGTACTGCTGGCTGTCGGGACATGGATCATACCACTTAGTTATACATGAGATTGAGTGCTGATCTTCTTGTGTGTACCGGACCTTTGATGCAAATCTATAAAACAACAATCTTGCGATGCAGAGTTGAGTTAAAGGGAATGTCCACCCTTAAAGGGAATGTCCACCCCCAAACCTAAAATTTAACCCCATGCTGGCCCCACTGTGTAGTGTTCAAAAATCCTTAACTTACTCCTGTGCTCCTTATGGTTTCTCTGTAGTGCTTGGCCAAATTCCAGGAAAGTGAAGAGCAGGAGCCTGTCTTCCTGTGTAAAGAATTCTACCTCTTCACTTACCTCCCGAAGGTATGCAGGCATGCGCTGTGGAGCCGATTCTTCTCCCTCCCTCCATCCAGATCCATTGGGTTTATTTGAAGTTTATTGTTAAACCCCTTTTCAGTAGTGTAGCCTCCCCCCTCCCAGCGTCAACCACAATGTCCATTTCTACAAAAATAGCAGATTACTTACTTACGAGCCTTCATTCCTGCGGCATTCACATTAGCCATCACGGATGTTACTGGCAGAGGCTGCAGGAACGAAGGCTGGTAAGTAAGTTCTCTGCAATTCTTTTTAGAAAAGGTAAATGCGGTTGGGGCTGGGAGGGGGAGGCTACACTACAGAAAAATATATGTTTTAG
The DNA here is from genome assembly GCA_019447015.1 of Hymenochirus boettgeri. Classification (NCBI taxonomy): domain Eukaryota; kingdom Metazoa; phylum Chordata; class Amphibia; order Anura; family Pipidae; genus Hymenochirus; species Hymenochirus boettgeri. Next base: position 253,187,367 of record CM033472.1, on the reverse strand, counting down.
AGTGGACTTACCCTTTAAAATAAAAAAAATTGCTGACTTGTCAGTTATCTGCCCACAACCCCAACTTCTAATTTTACCAGTTTATTACATGTATTTGTAACCAGATATTTAATAATCAGTTCTATTTCTTTCTGGCAAAGGTATCTGCCTCCTCCCTCTGCTCAATGAGCTTTTTATAAGTTTGAGCATGTGCAGAGGAGGCAGCAGGGGAAACAATAGCCAATCATTGGTAATAAAGTGCAAAATATATCATTTGGGGTTGGGGGCAGGTAACTGACAATTGACACACATTTTTTTGTATAAGGGTAGACAAGCCTTTTAATGGAACTATTAACCTGACCGGTGTGATGTCATTATGTGATGTCACCTTTTATTCTAGATGATTATTTAGAATCTCCATAGGTGGATTGTCGTATTTGTGCTGTTTTTATGCAGCATAAATTAATAAATATAATAGTTGCAACGGTATAAAAACGTGCCATTTGTTTCTTCTAGATGTGGATGGCAATGACCTTATGTCTTATTGGCCAGCTCTGGGGGACTCGGAGGTTCAGGCTAATTCACTGCAGAAATGGGGATCAGAAAGGAGACTTGGTCTTGATCTGAACAAAGACGCTGCCAATAACAATCAACCGGATCTGACCAGTGGGGATGAGAATTCACTGACACATTCCCACAGGCATAGAAAAGGTAACTACGTGGTAGGCTGGAACCTCCGATTACGAGGAATAGGAAATAACATCTTCTGAGCCTCTAGAGACAAGAAGAGGATGATCAAAGGAAAAAATAAATGAGGGTTTTTAGAGGGAGAAAACTACAACTCCCATCAACATCCTAAAAGGACTTAATCCTCATGCAGTAACTGACTGCTCTCTAGCTCCTCCCACATTCAGTGTCACTGACTCTACCGATAGATTAGATAGGTAGAAATAAATATTTTTTCTGTCTGTCTATGTCAGTTAATCTCGTCAATGTTTTTACCTGTTCTGCTATCTGTCTGCCCATTATCCAGCACTTAGATGAGTCTAATCTTCCAGTTAAGCTTTACCATATTACTAATATGGTGTAATTGGATTTCCTCTTTTGGTTTTTGGGTGGGCTAAAGGTCAGCTTAGCTTGCTGATAAGAACATAAGTGACGTCCCACTACATGTTATTTTCTGAATATTCTTTTCTCTGTTAGGTATTTTGAAAAACCGACTCCAATACCCACCTGGTTTGGCATCTGTGGGAAGAATGACCAATGAATTGTCATGGTATAAAACTTCTACTCTGGGCCACAGAGCAGTACCTGCAGCTTCCTACGGGCGGATGTACTCTGGAACTGGAAGTCTGTCTCAACCAGCCAGCAGATACTCTTCCCGTGAACAGCTGGATATGTTAATGCGAAGGCAGATGTCCAGGGAACAGCTGAACAGGAATAATTCAAGAGAACTTCTTGAAGCTGTACCCAGTAGACATGGATCTAGAGAACAGTTGGATTCCATTCCAAGCAGACATGGTTCTAGACAACACCTGGATAATATTTCTAGCCGGCATGGATCTAGAGAACATTTAGAAAGTATACCAAGCAGACATGGATCTAGAGAACAATTAAATCACACTGATATCAGAAATGGTAGAGGGGACCAAATAAATTCCTTTCCCAAAAGACAATGCTCCAGAGAGCACCTAGAGACTTTACATAGTAGATATGGATCAAAAGAGCAAATTGATTCAGGATCAGTAAGAGAATGGGTAAATACACTGCCAAGTCAGCAAGTATCTAGAGAGCAAATAGACTCTATACTTAATAGGCAGCCGTCTAAAGAACATTTAGACGTTCTGTCTAGAAAACAGCCTTCAAGGGACCAACTATCATCAGCACGGCAACCTTCAAGGGAACAATTGGACTTTTTATCCAGAAGGTCTAACTCCAGAGAACAGCTGGATACAGTGCCTAGTACACATTCATTAAGGGATAATTTAGAGCCTCTTTCTAGAAGGCAACCTTCAAGAGAAAATTTAGAGCCCCTGTCCAAAAGGCTTCCTTCAAGGGATAATCTCGAGCCTCTCACTAGGAGGCATCCTTCAAGAGAAAATCTAGAAGCAGTTTCCAGTCGACACCCATCTACAGAGCAGCTAGATATTCTTTCATCAATCCTTGCTTCATTTAATACATCAGTTCTTTCCTCCACTACTAATACAACCCAACAGACAATGACTCCGCCAGTACAGAATCAAAATTCCTCCACTCCCTCTTTATTATGCCCCTCCGCCCCTCATTCTGCTACATCACACAGCATATCAGAGATGTCTGCAGATTCTGAGTAAGTCCTTTTTTCTGGAACTAATTTATGTTACAAATATTTAGTATTTACCTATATAGTATATTAAAATACTGTTTTCTGTGCAGCAACACACTGTGGTATAACTCAGTGTTCTGCAGGTAGATATGTAAAGAGGAAGCCATGAGTTTTAGATGTGGGAAATGTTGGGGCCTGTCTGTGTATATGTTACAGATCTGGAATGCTCGAATGGTTTAACTAGGCACTTTACCATAGCGGTTGGGGCTCTGGCTGTACAGGATGCACTACTCTGAAAGCTGGCATTAGAAGTCATGCGAAAACCAGTCAGCAATGTTATATTAAATAGGTTGTGGCATCTTTTGGGATACCCATGCTCCTAAGGGAAAATTTGTGAAACCTCGGGAGCCATATCCCCTTTAATCAGCTGCGGTGCTCACACGCTCACCGCCATCAGCAAAGGCCACATACAATTCAAGCAGGTAAGTAGTAAAAAAGAAGAATGGCCATCACACTTGCTGGGAATCATAAAACTTCACTTTTATTCCAATCGTGTACATGTGATCGTCTGGAACCAGACCCATAAAACGCCCTTAAGTAGCTAGCGTGTGTCTCCATATTGGAGGGTAGGGGGATGGGAAGATGTGAAGAGTAAAAGGCAACAAGAAGGAAATGGAAGTAAAAGACAAGGGGAAGTAAAGGTAAAGCAACCTTCGCACAATGTTTGCAGCGACCCACAAACCCCCAAGCACGGCCATGCTAAAATGCACATTTCTGACAATAATTCCTTTTACAAATGTAGTTCACAAAGGACATCTATAGTGGTAAAATGTAATTTTTTTCCCTATGTGTTCTATAATTGCCCCCAACCCCCAGTTTTTTTTTTTTTTCTTCAGTTTCCTCCTCTGTCCTGAGATATATAAGTTAAAAGAAGTCAGGATTTCAATACACCACTCCTGCTTGAGCTGTCAATCAATCCCCTAACAGCATGCCAGTGTAGTGTGTAGGCTTACACAAGTTTTACAGCAAGTCTCCCAGTGACTCCTTCTTGCTCACTAAAATGCTTGGCAAATACTGGGTTAAAAACAGAAGTAAAGGGAAGGAGAATGAAGCAGCTTTCACCAATTTATTGCCTGTCAAAGGGAGATTAGGCTGCAGTAATAAGGTAGGACTCGGGTCTCACCCCCTCCCACTCCTTATGTAGCAAGTATCTCCAGAACAACAGAGACACTTGCTCTCTACAGGCTTACATACGGACGTTTTGTTTTTTTTTGTTTACAAATAATAATAATAATAAGTTCTCTCTAAATGTATTTGTTGGATCTTTAAGCCAGGTACACACTGTCAGAATCCTTCCTCCTGACTGCGACCAAAAGTAGCCCTGACTGAGCGTGCAGTCTATAGAGGACCACACAATCGGCCGTGGTTTTCGGACATGTCCGATCGTGCATTCATCCGAATAAGGCGAATGAAAGGTAGATCACATCCAAAAAAGCATGCAATTATTTCAGCCCTCCATTCCTCTATCTACATGCTCCAGACGATCATATGTACACAATCGGATGATGTGTTTTTATTGTTCAGAATAAAAGTGAAGTTTGGATTCCCAGCAAGCGTGATGCCCGCTGATCTTCTTTTCTAGATACCCATGCACCTGTCACAACTCCCGTCTCCCATTGCATCTTAATGTTACACTGAAAAATTTAGTCAGCGCCACTTTAAGATGAGAAAAATTGTGATTCGTCTCTCCATAAATTGCCAGAGCCTCTTTAAGACATCATTAAAATGGTACCAATGCTGTTTTGGCAAAACTGATCACATGGCCTATTAAACATAATATTTAAAAAATTGCTGTCATATCCAATCCATTTCCCCTCTCATTTTTTGTTCATCTTGCAAAAATAAAATCAGTTGTGGCAAAAATTTTGGCCAATATTTTGACACGTTGAAGTATTGTCTAAATGTTTATTGCCTTCCATAGCAACCATTTGAGTAGGGTTACAACTGCCATTTACTTTAATTCCCCTTTAAATTATGTAAATCATAGAGCTTCAAACATATAAATATTTCCATTCAGTGGAATACCTTGCTCTAATGTTGCTGAAAAGTTAAAGAAGAAAGAAATACGAAATGTTAAAGGGAATGTCCACCATCTTAACTTCATTTTACGTGCTGCTTAAGGAGCTTACTTACACCACCTGATCCCTCCGCGCGGCTCCTGACTCTACTCTGTAGCTCCTGGATCTGCCCATCAGTCAAAGCCGCAACAATGACATCATGGCCAATGGCTGACAGCCAGACCCGAAGATGCTTCCACTGCTGATGTCACGGACAGCTGCAGAGGAGGCGTCTAATTGCCGGCAAAGGTTTGGGGTTTGTAAGTAAGTCTATAAGCATTTTTGGCAAAGGTAAGTATAATCAAAAATGTGTTTGTGGAACTTCTTAAGCATTGTGTAAAATTTAGTTAAGAGGGTAGGCATGCACTAGATAAGGCAGATATCTATAATTCTAGATTGCTGCCTTGTACTTTCTAAAACGTGATCACCAAACCTTAAAGGGGAAGTTTACCTCTCAAATGAAAAATTTTATATAGGAAAATCACCCCAAAAATTCTGAAATGCTGCCTAATGTTCTGTTAACCCTTTCTTCTTCCTGGTTCTTCCAGTCAGCAACTATCAGTCATGGATTTAAGGGATTTAGGCCAAATGGGACCATAGGCACAGGTCAGACTTGGGGCCCCCACCAAACCTTATTATCATACAAATATCACCATTGTTACTGTCATATATTTGTAACCTTTACAAGTATGAGCAAGATTGTAAATAGGTATGTAACAGCAATAGACCGATAGAGAGACAGATCAATAGACAGATATAAAAACACAGGCACGGAGAGAAAGAGACACACACAGACAGTGATTGATGATACTGGAACATCTGGCATCCCGGCCCTAGGCTACTGCCAATGTTGCCTTGCCTGTAATCCGGCTCTGCTAAATACTATTCCCCTAGCTGCCTCCTCTGATCATGGTAAAGGATGCAGAAACTCTTGAGGAGATGGAAGGAAGGGGAAGCATCACTTTGGTGTCTGTCAGCTTTCTAGCTACTAAGGTTTTGGGTTTTGTGGGGGGGGATTTCCATATCTAATTGTTCCTTTAAGGGGTTCCTTTTAAGTAGAACTAAAGTGCATCTAAGGTTTTTCATTACAAAAAATGAAAATAAAATTACCTGGGGTAGGGAGCAAAATCATTTCTGGGACTTCTGCCAGACTTTAAATCAGGAAAGATAATGAATACAAACCTGGCAAAGGAAACCGTAGCTGCTGGTGCTCCTAAACAAAATAATACTGGCAGGTAGGTATAATCAATCCTACCACCCTGCCCTAGAGTAGTTTAATTTTTACAGCACACCCACGAGACCACCCCAAACTTCCGTGACCCGAACCTACCAGTCAGTCTGCCTCCGGAAACACCTACTTTTTCTGCTCATGCCCCTAGCCACACCTCTTATGTGACGTAAATTACGTCGCCCAGTCACGCACATAGTCACGCCTGTAGTGTGACGTAATTTACGTCACACAGCGCGTTCCCTTTGGTGACGACTGTGACGCCATGTCACTCAGTCACGCCCTTCTCCCCACCGTGCCCGGAAGCCAGATTCGGCAGGGTGGGATGTCATAATAATAATAATGTCTGTAGTAAAACGTGGACCAGAATGCAGACAGATTGCAGCTTCTGTGTGTGAATGTATGTATATGTTTATTTACATAACGCCACTTGGGGACGCTCCACAACATTAGAATACAAAAGGCCGTACAAGGGGAACAACATTTTAAATAAATACATAAATATCTAACTATATAAATAAGTATGTATCAAAAAGTATGCAAGTTCTTGGACCATGCAACATGAGCAAAGCCGTAGAGCTTACAATCTAATTAATATGATGCACTTTATAGTTAATGGGAAAGTTAATATGATACATTTTCAAGCCCCTTAAAAGTGACAATGTTGCACAACTATAACCCCATTTAAAGGTTCTGCAATCGACCATAATGAATTATTGACACACAATGTCCCCCAGAAAACACACTTCAGATGCAATAACAAAAAAAATGACACATGGAAAAGAAAAACACTTTATTTGAAGTGTGCAAGGAAGGTTATAGAAACATTACAAAAGATTAACATATATAGTCACACATTGATAGGTGACTGCTGCTCAATTCCACAGTCATTCGCCACAGTGTTAGCCCTTTAAACATCATTGCATTATATACATAGAAGCGGAACTCTTCTAATCCAGTCCCTGTTCCGGTCCACATTTTACTTTAAGTGGAATATACAGCTAGCAGGGCAGTCCTGACTATCCAACAGGATGAGATTCCCCTCCAGCAAGTCTCACAGGAGTGGTGGATTGAACAGGATTTCAGTGGATCAGGAAGAGCCAGCAAGTAAAGTGGGAAACGTAAGCTTTGCCAATGGCTTAGAGCAGTGTTTCTCAACCAGGGGTCCGGGGACCCCTAGGGGTCCCTGAGAGGTTGCATGGGGGTCCTCAAGAGATTGCCATAAATTTATGGATCCAGCATTTTGACGAAAACAGATATATTTTTCTATATATTTATCATTCTGTGTTTTATGTTCTGTATGAATTATGTGTTTGGTGTTGATGTCTGAGATATAAATAAAAATAACTAATGTTTTAATGTAAGGGTTCCCACCTTGATGTGAATTTGAGTGCATTTTTTTCAATAGAGATGCATTGTTTGATCTATCAATTATATTTGTATAAATTATGTTTTTGATCATTTGATGACAAAGAAAAATAATATATAAACATAATTTTATGTAGGGGGTCCCCAAGACACGAAAATTGTTTTAAGGGGTCCCCACAGATAAAAAGGTTGAGAAACACTGGCTTAGAGAAATAAGAGTAACATTGTGTGTGATTTAAAGGTACAGCTTTGCAATGGACAGAATTTGCTAGTCAGAGCACAAAGAAGATATGAAACCATAAAAATATTTATTATATAGAACATAATGTTGAAGATGGATGGTCGTTTCTGATTTGCACGGACAATGCTTTATGTCTGTTAGATTAGACCCAGGCTAAGGTTGAATTTACTTACTTGGGTTAAGAGTTCTACTGGGCAAAACCTTCCTCAGCCTTTGCCAGCATTTGTGTTAAAGGCTATGTCCACCCCTAAAATAGAAATTTAATATTCTGCTCCCCCATGTCCCCCAGCCCCAACCGCATGTTTTGTTTTTTCAAAAAGCTCCCCAAACTCTTACTTACCTCCCCCGATCCTCCGCCGCACTGCGGCCCTCTGCTTGCGAGAATGCAAGCAGAGGGCGGGACCGGCAGTCGCGTCTGTGATTGGCTGAGCGGCAGCCAATCACGGACGCGGCTGCCGGTCATTCAGTGCAGCGGAGGAAAGCGGAGAGGTAAGTAAGAGTTTAGGGAGCTTTTTAAAAAAAAAAAAACATGCGGTTGGGGCTGGGGGACATGGGGAGCAGAATATTAAGGGGGTTTAAGCTAGGGGGAGGGATAGTAGAACGGGAGGGAGAGGGAGGGAGAGGGAGGGGGAGGGAGGGGGGAGAAGGGCTGCAGTACGCATGGCAGGAATCTCCGGGAGGCCAGGTAGCAGGCAGTGTCCTATATGGACCTGCTAGCCTCCTGGTGGGCAGTTTTTGGAAATTTGGGGGGGGACTACAGGAGAACCAGATGGAGTTGGGATGTGAGGTAAGGATTAAACTACACTACATGGTGGGGCCAGTAGATGGGGGGATTATAGTTTTGGGGGTGGACATGCCCTTTAAAAAAACAGCAATTGTGTGCTGATCATTCTCTCAACGTAACCTTTGTTTCTCCGATTTCCCGTTTGAAGGTTTGTGAGGAACGATGCATTCGTGAGAAAAACCCATTTGGGGCACGAAGAAAGGAAGACACTGCGAGCCAACTATATTGGCTAAGGGGGGTTTGTAGTCCACTGGCCAGTTGTTGAGAGAGGCGACTAAAACAGGAGGAGGTCGGGCGCCTCAGGGTATTTCCAGCAAACCAAGGCCGTCATACAAAGGTGCTGGCAGAGCAAAGCAAAGTGGTTGGGTGAGGCAGAGCAGCGTTGGTTCCAAATCAAGGATCGTACTTGCTGCGGTACATTCCTTTCAGATGATCATCATTGGTGGAAACGAGAGCAAAATAAACTGAACGGACTTTTTTTTATAGACATTTTGTACGTTTGTGAACTTTAAAAAAAAAAGAGACTAAAAGAAGAATTTCTATCCTTATTTTTACTGACGTTGTGTTATTCATTCCAATGCAGATGCGGTTCGTATCGGGATATTTACTTAAAGGGAAGTCCTATGAAGGAATTTTAAAAGCCTTGGAGGATGGGGGGATGCAAGATTAGGAGGAATTTTGAATTCTGGTGTCCATAGGTTTAAGTAACTGCTCCTTAAAAGGAAATGATCTTTTGATGCCTGGTGTTTAAAGGATATCTATACTGTAAAAGTTTACTTTTTTAAAATTGAAAGTACCTGGGGCAGGGAGGAAGAAATGTTTATTCCCACCTCACAGTATCGTTTCGTTGAGGAGTTACAGCACATAAAGTTTTTATTTGCCAGTTTAGTCCTGGACTATTCCTGTATTAAAGATAGAGCTGAAGCCAGGAGGAAGACTGGCAGAATCAGTTTTCTTGGGCTGGTGCTCCTCACAGAAACAATATGGGCAGTAGGAGTTACCCGCTCTATATCCTGTCCCACGTTATTATAATTTTAACTGTTTTTTAAATAAACTTTACACACGCGATAGTTTCCTTTAACACCTTGTTACCTAAGGTCATCTTTTCCCAGGCACAAAGACAAGTGTTAAAGGCGCACTAAGGTTTGTTTTTAATTATTAACTTTCTTTTGTGTCCATCCAGGAAATAAGGGAAATCAGCATTATAACTTGTATATGTGAATGGAAGAAGGGATATGGGAACTATTAACCTGTAAGACACCGTTAAGAAAATAATGTTTGATCTTAGTGTGCTTTACTATTCTAGATCTAGGGCAGGTTGTGGGGCTTTTTTGAAGGATGAATTAATTGTTGCTGACCCACATATCAATCCATCAATTGTGTTACATGTGTTTATATATAAAATGTTTGGGGGGGGCCAAGACCATCAGGCCTTATAATCTGCAGAGCATCATGGGAAGAAGAGTTATTAAGAATGTTTTGTTAATGGAATTCCAATAACTCTGTCTGTAGCAACTGCAGAATGTTCTATATTGCCCTCATGATGGACCTCTTACCTCAAAAGTGGCCAAATTTATTTATATTTTACCACCCACTGGGTTTTTCCAGAATAAACCCGTCCTTTGTATGTGTCTTTTAACTATGCTACACACAGGTCTTTACTGCCATTAGCTCGGAACTTGTACGGTCAGACAAGGGTTTTGATTGGTCGCAATAACACCATGAGACCATAAACCCAGCATGACCAATCATGTGTGTGTGTTACTATTAAAAGAAAAAAACAGCTGTTTTTAATATATAAAATATTTGCCCATTTTATTATATTGTACATTGCCTTTAATTTCAAGATCAAAAATGTGTTCTAATAACATGCTGCTTCCATATGGTGCTTTCAATATTGCCAAGGTCAACAACGTTACTGCAGAGGTGTCTAACGTACAGCCCTCCAGCATCCGTGGCTGCACTCTGCAATACTGAAGTCTTTATAACATGGAGGGCCGCAGGCCGGATAACCTGATTACTCTATGCTTCTAACGTTTTTATTGCCTTTTCCTGATATCTTGGTCTTGGTCTTGATTTCATATCTTACAATGTCTTTTCCAACTTAATATCCTAAAGCGACTTTTCTGTCCTTTCGTACTTGTTCGTACTGTAGTCTACATCAGGAATACGTTGTAGTGGTTCTAATAAATCGCTCAGTAGGTGCCTTCTATATAGGGAGAGTCTGTATTACCAGTTACAGTGTAGACACAAGTAAATGTATCTGATAACTCCCCCATCTAATAGGAACCTAAACCACTGTGTGTACTACAAGAAACCCCGGAGGCCTCCATAGCTACTTATCCTCTTGCTGTGTCTCCATTTTTGTGGGGATCTGATGTTTCCATTCCTGGTCTTCTGACTCCCCCCTACCCCCCGTCTTTAAACAGACTGTCTCCACTGTGTTTGCAATTTGGGGGTCATGGTTTCCCTTCTTAGTCACAAACTTCAACCAAAAAGAAAGAATGGACTGTAAGGTAAGTATCTCCTTTATGTTTTTCTTATCTCTGTGTTATATTCCAGTACCTCCTGTATTACAGTGAGTGTGCTAATTCTAGGCAGTGTTTATACATTATACTTATAACAGAACATGACCATATTCCCAGCAGTCTTGATTGTGTAATTATATGCAGGAATGGGTGGGGTTGGGGGGGGGTCGGACATGTGTCCCCGGGAAGTATGGAGATGGACAGGCCCATTCATGCCCTGGCATTCTTCACCAAAACTTGGGAGATACGTAGTACTTCATATACAGCATGTCTCTATATCTAGAGGTGAGAGCTTCCACGGAAATGGCTATAACAGCAGAACCCACAGCTTCAAATCTTTTGACCAATCGATATTCCTGTTTCAAAGCAATGTTGGAAAACTGTTGTTTTCCATGTTTAAATATGCAGAAAACCATGCACAATCACTGTTTAGCACTATTTAGAGACAAATACAGTCAGAATTCTTACATGTCCTTGTTTTAAGGGGATGTTCACCAATCAAACGGAAAAGTATTTATAGGTAAATCACCCTATAGCTAAGAGATGTAGAAGTAACTTACAGGCAGCAAAATGTTCTCCCCCTTCCCTCTGCTTTTTAAAAAAATTTAAAACTCTCTCTCCTACCTCTTGAAGCTTTAAAAGCTTGCACATGCTCAGCTTTAGATTCTACCAGGGCATTGATATTTGCACTGTGTGGATCAGTGAGGACGGCTGAGGATTTTTTTGTGCTAAAGGTGGGCATACATATGAACGATAATAGGCAATAGGTATGGCAGCACGGCCGACCGAACCCCATACCGTGTTGGGGATCGGTCGGGTCTGTGTGTGCTGTTCCCACAGCATGTGTGCCGATAGATACCAATGTGATCTATTGGCACACATGCTGTGGGATCGCATGTGTATGGCCAGCTTTAGAGAACCAAGAAAATGGATGGAGTTAAAGCAGACCAGGTGCAGGAGAAGGTGGGGTTAAGGCAGACCAGGTGCGGAGAAGGTGGGGTTAAGGCAGACCAGGTGCAGGAGAAGGGGGGTTAAGGCAGACCAGGTGTAACGGTGGGGTGGGGTTGGCCTAATGGTGGCCATACATTGTCACTATGATCCAGGTTATATAGATCGTCAGCCCTTGTATGGGTGATCGAAAGGATTTTTATGTTCCTATTGGGAAGTTGAAAAAAAAAAAAACCAGACCATCCAATTTTATGATCCCAGATTGTACGACTGTGTTGTTGTGTCTTATGGCCACCTTTAATGTTGAGTAAGCTGGACACCCCTGACATCCATTTACACACTCCATTATATAGTAAGGGACATGTAATGCACACCGGGGTTTACTACCAATATCACATTAAAGACCAGCAAGTGCTTTAGGGCAAAATATGGAGCTCATTTCAATCTTGAGTCAAATGCAATTGATATGAGAAGATTAAGCATTAACTTACTTGTGCATTCTGGGAAATGACAGTACTGTATGTTATGCGCAGGAATTAAAGGGACAGCAATTCATTCTGGAGAGTTGGCCTCCCTGGACAGTTGAGGCAGATAAAAATTTAAATTGTTTCCCTTTAAAATAATATAAACATATACAGTTTTATACAGGCCTATTTTTGCACAATGTGGGTAACACTGAACCTTTAATTTTCCCACGCCCCTTTCTGTAGTAAGCCACTCCCCTTTCTATTCCATTAGGACTGCCCACCAAAAAACTAAACTGTCACTCCATGATTTTATCAACACAGGGTCCCCTATGAAAGCTAAGGGCCCTGTTTTTTCCCTTTACTCAAGTCGGCTCTGTGCATAATAATGTATGCGTTTGCATGTGTATGCGTGTCTCCATTGACGCGCACAGACACGCAAATGGAAATTTTGTAATTTCCAACTATAATTTACGTGTGTGTGGGTTTGTGAGTTTGGTTTTAATCGGACAAAATGAACAGAACATGTTTACATTATATTTCAGGATGTACTAAAGATACTCAGAATTCTATTGGTTATGCCTTGATTTCTAGGACTGGCTATTTATTTTCAATTGTGGACCCATTTGTAAACTAGTCCGTTTTTTGTGTGTTTTGATAACTGTTCTCACCAAATAAAAACCTTTCCTCTTTTTATTTTGTAATTACGAGAAGGAAATCAATGGAAACCCCCTCTCTAGTTTCTTTCTTTGATTGTGCGAAATGACGGACTAACCCACTAATACGTGGAATCAGTGGGATTTTTTATTATCCTTATCTGTTAGAAGGAACACAAATCACAGAATTTGTTTTTTAAGGACAACCAAGAATGCCCCCTTATAATAGGTGTGCATTTAATGCCTATGGTTTTTGGCGCCCCCTTAATTTTTTAAGGCAAGGGTGAATTGGCAGTTTGCCCCATGATAAAATCACTCTGTCACACACACAACCTATCACAATCCTCTAATATTCAACTAAAATTCCCATCTTTGGCCTATGCTGGTCCTCAATGGTTATGGTCTGTTTGCGGTTGACTGCCGATATTTCCACCTGGTTGGATGCAGTGATAGTCCATAGGGTTGGAATATCAGCCCGTGTGTACCAAGCTAAATGACACCACGTATGAATATTTATGATGTGGAATGTCAGTATGACCATGTTACTAGGGGCCAATTTATAAAGGAGAAATTAAGCTATTTGCATTTCCATGTCTTTGTACGATAACCCGATGCTGCAGTATTTTACTGTCTGTCCTACCGCGTGTGTACTGCGCCACAGCCAGTGCCCACACTAACAGTTCATTTACTATTGTTTATCAGAAATCTAAAACAGCGATCATAGATTTACGATCCTCTATAGAATACCATTGCGGTATGTTACTGTCCCATGGTATTCTACCACAAATTGTTGCAAAATGAACGTATGTTCACCATAAATGTATGACTGCGGCCGTACATTACCAATAACAAGCTATCGCTAACTTGTGATACCGCGCTTGTTAGAATTGCCCTTAATTTCTATTCTAGTGCCTGTAATATGTACCACAAACTTATTATGAACCGGTTACACTGAAACACAAACTTTTAGAACCGGTACACTGTAACACAACAACTTATTAGAACCGGTACACTGAAACCAACTATTAGACGCACGAAACACAAACTTATTAGAACCGTACACTGTAAACCACAACTTATTAGAACCGTTACACTGAAACACAAACTTATTAGAACCGTTACACTGAAACACAAACTTATTAGAACCCGGTACACTGAAACACAAACTTATTAGAACCGTTACACTGAAACACAAACTTATTAGAACCTTTACACTGAAACACAAACTTATTAGAACCGGTACACTGAAACACAAACTTATTAGAACCGGTACACTGACACACAAACTTATTGAAACCGGTACACTGAAACACAACTTATTAGAACGCGTACACTGAACACAAACTATTAGAAGGTACACTGAAACACAAAACTTATTAGAACCGTACACTGAAACACAAACAATATTAGAAACCGGTACACTGAAACACAAACTATTAGAACCGTAACTACACAACTTATTAGAACCGTTACACTGAAACACAAACTATATTGAAACCGTTACACTGAAACACAAACTTATTAGAACACGGTACACTGAAACACAAAATTCCTTAGACAACCGGTACACTGAAACACAAACTTATTAGAACCGTTACACTGAAACACAAACTCTATTAGAACCGTACACTAAAACAAACTTATTCGAAGTACACGTAACACAAACTATTAGAACCGTACACTGAACAAAACTATTAGAACGTTACACTGAACACAACTTATTAAACCGTACACTGAAACACAAACTTATTAGAACCGGTTACACTGAAACCCAAACTTATTAGAACCGTTACACTGAAACACAAACTTATTAGAACGGTACAACTGAAACACAAACTTATTAGAACCGTACACTGAAACACAAACTTATTAGAACCGTTACACTGAAACACAAACTATTAGAAACGTCACTGTAACAACAAAACTTATTAGAACCGTACACTGAAACCAAACTATTAGAACCGTTACACGAAAACACAAACTATTAGAACGGTACACTGAAACACAAATTATTAGAACCGGTACACTGAACACAAAACTTATTAGAACCGGTTACACTGAAACACAAACTTATTAGAACCGGTACACTGAAACACAAACTTATTAGAAAGGTACACTGAAACACAACTTATTAGAACACAACACAAAAAAAAAACCGTACACTGAACACAAACTTATTAGAACCGGTACACTGAAACACAAACTTATTAGAACGGTACACTGTAACCACAAACTTATTAGAACCGGTACACTGAAACACAAACTTATTAGAACCGTACACTGTAACACAAACTTATTAGAACCGGTACACTGAAACACAAACTTATTAGAACAGGTACACTGAAACACAAACTTATTAGAACCGTACACTGAACACAAACTTATTAGAACCGGTACACTGAAACACAAACTTATTAGAACCGGTACACTGAAACACAAACTTATTAGAACCGTACACTGAAACACAAACTTATTAGAACCGGTACACTGAAACACAAAACTTATTAAACGGTACACTGAACACAAACTTTTAGAACCGGTACACTGAAACAAACTTATTAGAACCGTTACACTAACACAATATTAGAACCGTACAACTGAAACACAAACTTATTAGAACGGTACACTGAAACACAAACTTATTAGAACCGTTACACTGAAACACAAACTTATTAGAACCGGTACACTGAAACACAAACTTATTAGAACCGGTACACTGAAACACAAACTTATTAGAACAGGTACACTGAAACACAAACTTATTTAGAACCGTTACACTGAAACACAACTTAAAACGCAAACTGCTTAACACAAACTTATTAGAACCGTTACACTGAAACACAAACTTATTAGAACCGTTACACTGAAACACAAACTTATTAGAACAGGTACACTGAAACACAAACTTATTAGAACCGTTACACTGAAACACAAACTTATTAGAACCGGTACACTGTAACACAAACTTATTAGAACCGTTACACGTAAACACAAACTTATTAGAACCGTACACTGAAACACAACTTATTAGAACCGTTACACTGAAACACAAACTTATTAGAACCGGTACACTGAAACACAAACTTATTAGAACCGTTACACTGAAACACAAACTTATTAGAAAAGGTACACTGAAACACAAACTTATTAGAAACCGGTACACTGAAACACAAACTTATTAGAACCGTACACTGAAACACAAACTTATTAGAACCGGTACACTGAACACAAACTTATAGAACCGTTACACTGAACACAAACTTATTAGAACCGTACACTGAAACACAAACTTATTAGAACCGGTACACGAAACACCAAACTATTAGAACCGTTACCTGAAACACAAACTTATTAGAACCGGTACACTGAAACACAAACTTATTAGAACCGTTACACTGTAACACAAACTTATTAGAACCGGTACACTGAAACACAAACTTATTAGAACCGTTACACTGAAACACAACTTATTAGAACCGGTACACTGAAACACAAACTTATTAGAAACACGTACACTGAAACACAAACTTATTAGAACCGTACACTGAAACACAACTTATTAGAACCGTACACTGAAACACAAACTATTAGAACCGTTACACTGAAACACAAAACTTATTAGAACCGTACACTGAAACACAAACTTATTAGAACGGTACACTGAAACACAACTTATTAGAACCGTACAACTGAACAACAACAAACTTATTAGAACCGTTACACTGAAACACAACTTATTAGAACGGTACACTGAAACACAAACTTTTAGAACAGGTACACTGAAACACAAACTTATTATAACCGTACAACTGAAACACAAACTTATTAGAACCGGTACACTGAAAACACAAACTTATTAGAACCGTTACACTGAACACAAACTTATTAGACCCGGTACACTGAAACACAAACTTATTAGAACGGTACACTGAACACAAACTTATTAGAAACCGTTACACTGAAACACAAACTTATTAGAACGTACACTGATTAGAACCGACGTAACAAACTTATTAGAACCGTACACTGAAACACAAACTTATTAGAACCGGTACACTGAAACACAAACTTATTAGAACCGGTTACACTGAAACACAAACTTATTAGAACGGTACACTGAAACACAAAAACTTATTAGAAACCGGTACACTGAAACACAAACTTATTAGAACCGTACACGTGAAACACCAAAAACTTATTAGAACCGTACACTGAAACACAAACTTATTAAACCGTACACTGAAACACAAACTATTAGAACCGTACGAAACACAACACTTATTAGAACCGTTACACTGAAACACAAACTTATTAGAACCGGTACAACTGAAACACAAACTTATTTAAACCGGTTACCACTGTAAACAAAACTTATTAGAACCGGTACACTGAAACACAAACTTATTAGAACCGGTACACTGAAACACAAACTTATTAGAACGGTAACACTGAAAACAAACTTATTAGAACCGTAACGACTGAAACACAAACTTATTAGAACGTTACACGAAACACAAACTTATTAGAACCGTACACGACAAACTATAGAACGGTACACTGAAACACAAACTTATTAGAACCGTACACTGAAACACAAACTTATTAGAACGGTACACTGAAACACAAACTTATTAGAACCGTACACTGAAACACACAAACTTATTAGAACCGGTACACTGAAACACAAACTTATTAGAACCGTTACACTGAAACACAAACTTATTAGAACCGGTACACTGAAACACAAACTTATTAGAACCGGTACACTGAAACACAAACTTATTAGAACCGTTACACTGAACACAAACTTATTAGAACTGGTTACACTGAAACACAAATATTGAAGAACCGTACACTGAAACACAAACTTATAGAACGGTACACTGAAACACACACTTATAGAACGGTACAATGTAACACAAACTTATTAGAACCGGTAAACACTGAAACACAAAACTTATTAGAACCGGTACACTGAAACACAAACTATTAGAACGGTACACTGAAACACAAACTTATTAGAACGGTACACTGAAACCACAAACTTATTAGAACACGTACACTGAAACACAAACTTATTAGAACGTACACTGAACACAAACTTATTAGAACCGGTACACTGAAACACAAACTTATTAGAAACCGGTACACTGAAACAACTTTAGAACCGGTTACACTGAAACACAAACTTATTAGAACGGTACAACTGAAACACAAACTATTAGAAACCGGTACACTGAAACACAAAACTTATTATTAGAACCGTTACACTGAAACACAAACTTATTAGAACCGGTACACTGAAACACAAACTTATTAGAACCGTTACACTGTAACACAAACTTATTAGAACCGTTACACTGAAACACAAACTTATTAGAACAGGTACACTGAAACACAAACTTATTAGAACGGTACACTGAAACACAAACTTATTAGAACCTGTACACTGAAACACAAAATTTATTAGAACCGGTACACTGAACACAAATTATTAGAACAGGTACATGAAGCACAAACTTATTAGAACCGTTACACTGAAACAAACTTATAGAAACCGGTACACTGAACCAAAAACTTATTAGAACCGTTACACAAAACACAAACTTATTAGAACCGTACAACTGAAACACAAACTTATTAGAACCGGTACACTGAAACACAAACTTATTAGAACCGTTACACTGAAACACAAACTTATTAGAACCGGTACACTGTAACACAAACTTATTAGAACCGTTACACTGAACACAAACTATTAGAACCGTACACTGAAACACAAACTTATTAGAACCGTTACACTGAAACACAAACTTATTAGAACCGTTACACTGAAACACAAACTTATTAGAACAGGTACACTGAAACACAAACTTATTAGAACCGTACACTGAAACACAAACTTATTAGAACCTGTACACTGAACACAAACTTATTAGAACCGTTACACTGAAACACAAACTTATTAGAACGTACACTGTAACACAAACTTTTAACCGTTACACTGAAACACAAACTTATTAGAAACCGTACACTGAAACACAAACTTATTAGAACGTACACTGAAACACAACTTATTAGAACCGTACACTGAAAACCAAAACTTATTAGAACCGGTACACACTACTAACACAAACTTATTAGAACGTGTACACGAAACACAAACTTATTAGAACCGGTACATGCAAACAAAACTTATTAGAAACCGGTACACTGAAACACAAACTTATTAGAACCGTTACACGAACCAAACTTATAAACGTACATGCAACACAAACTATTAGAACCGTACACTAACACAACTTTTAGACCGTTACACTGAAACACAAACTTATTAGAACCGGTACACTGAACAAAAACTTATTAGAACCGTTACACTGAAACACAACTTATTAGAACCGGTAACACTGAAACACAAACTTATTAGAACCGTTACACTGATAACCACAAACTTATTAGAAACCGTACACTGAAACACAAACTTATTTAGAACCGGTACAACTGAAACAAAACTTATTAGAACGGTACACTGAAACACAAACTTATTCGAGAACCGTTACACTGAAACACAAACTTATTAGACCGGTACACTGAAACACAAACTTATTAGAACCGGTACCTGAAACACAAACTTATTAGAACCGGTACACTGAAACACAAACTTATTAGAACGGTACACTGAACACAAACTTATTAGAAACGGTACAACTGAAACACAAACTATTAGAACCGGTACACTGAAACACAAACTTATTAGAAACAGGTACACTGAAACACAAACTTATTAGAACCGGTACACTGATGAAACAAACTTATTAGAACCGGTACACGAAACACAAACTTATTAGAAACCGTACACTGTAACACAACTTATTAGAACCGTTACACTGAAACACAAACTTATTAGAACCGTACACTGAAACACAAATATTAGAACCGGTACACTGAAACACAAACTTATTAGAACCGTACACTGAAAACACCAAACTTATTAGAACGGTACACTGAACACACAAAACTTATTAGAACCGTACACTGTAACACAAACTTATTAGAACCGGTACACTGAAACACAAACTTATTAGAACGGTACAACTGAAACACAAACTATTAGAACCGTACACTGAAACACAAACTTATTAGAACCGTACACTGAAACAAATTATTAGAACGTACCACTGTGAAACACAAACTTAGAACAGTACACGAAACACAAACTTATTAGAACCGTACACTGAAACACAAACTTATTAGAACCGGTACACTGAAACACAAACTTATTAGAAACCGTTACACTGATGAAACACAAAATTATTGAACCGTACACTGAAACACAACTTATTAGAACCGTACACTGAAACACAAACTTATTAGAACCGTTACACTGAAACACAAAACTTATTAGAACCGTACACTGAACACAAACTTATTAGAACCGTTACACTGTACACAAACTTATTAGAAACGTTACACTGAAACACAAACTATTAGAACCGGTACCACTGAAACACAAACTTATTAGAACCGTACACTTGAAACACCAAACTTATTAGAACCGTACACTGAACACAAACTTATTAGAACCGGTACAACTGAAACACAAACTTATTAGAACCGTTACACTGAAACAACAAACTTATTAGAACCGTTACACTGAAACACAAACTTAAGAACGTACACTGTAACCAAACTATTAGAACCGTTACACTGAAACACAAACTTATTAGAACCGTTACACTGAACACAAATTATTAGAAACCGGTACACTGAACACAAACTTATTAGAACCGTTACACTGAAACACAAACTTATTGAACCGTACACTGTAACACAACTATTAGAACCGGACACTGTAACACAACTTATGAACGTACACACTGAAACACAACTTATTAGAACCGTTACACTGAAACACAAACTTATTAGAAACCGGTACACTGAAACACAAACAAATTATTAGAACAGCGTACACTGAAACACAAACTATTAGAACCGTTACACTGAAACACAAACTTATTAGAACCGTACACTGAAACACCAAACTTATTAGAACGGTACACTGAAACACAAACTTATTAGAACCGGTACACTGAAACCAAAACTATTTGAACGGTACCTGAAACACAAACTTATTAGAACCGTTACACTTAAACACAAACTTATTAGAACCGTTACACTGAAACACAAACTTATTAGAACCGGTACACTGAAACACAAACTTATTAGACAAGTACACTGAAACACCAACTATTAGAAACCGTTACAACTGAAACACAAACTTATTAGAACCGTTACACTGAAACACAAATTATTAGAAACGGTTACACTGAAAACACAAACTTATTAGAACAGACACTGAAACACAAACTTATTAGAACCGGTACACTGAAACAAAACTTATTAGAACCGGTACACTGAACACAAACTTATTAGAACGTACCTGAACACAATTATTAGAACGGTACAACTGAAACACAAACTTATTGAAACCGTTACACTGAAACACCAAAAACTTATTAGAACCGGTACACTGAAACACAAACTTATTAGAACCGTACACTGAACACAAAACTTATTAGAACCGTTACACTGAAACACAAACCCTTATTAGAACCGGTACACTGAAACACAAACTTATTAGAACAGGTACACTGAAACAACACAACTTATTAGAACCGGTACACTGAAACACAAACTTATTAGAACCGGTACACTGAAACACAAACTTATTAGAACCGTTACACTGTAACAACAAACTTATTAGAACCTGTACACTGAAACACAAACTTATTAGAACCGTTACACTGAAACACAAACTTATTAGAACCGTAACACTGAAACACAAACTTATTAGAAACGTACACTGAAACACAAACTTATTAGAACCGTACACTGAAACACACAAACTTATTAGAACCGGTACACTGTAAACACAAACTTATTAGAACCGGTACACTGAACACACACTTTAGAACCGGTACCTGAAACACAAACTATAGAACCTGTACACTGAAACACAAACTTATTAGAACCGTTACACTGAAACACAAACTTATTAGAACCGGTACACTGAAACACAAACTTATAGAACCGTTACACTGAAACACAAACTTATTAGAACCGGTACACTGAAACACAAACTTATTAGAACCGGTTACACTGAAACACAACTTATTAGAACCGGTTACACTGAACACAAACTTATTAAAACCGGTACATGAAACACAAAACTTATTAGAACGGTACACTGAAACACAAACTTATTAGAACGTTACACTGAACACAAACTATTAGAACCGTACACTGAAACACAAACTTATTAGAACGGTTACACTGAAACACAAACTTATTAGAACCGGTACAACTGAAACACCAAACTATTAGAAACCGGTTACAACTTGAAACACAAACAAACTTATTAGAACCGTTACACTGAAACACAAACTTATTAGAACGGTACACTGTAACACAAAATTATTAGAACCGTGTACACTGAAACACAAACTTATTAGAACCGTACACTGAAACACAAACTTATTAGAACGGTACACTGAAACACAAAACTTATTAGAACCGTTACACTGAAACACAAACTTATTAGAAACCGCGTACACTGAAAACAAACTTATTAGAAACCGTACACTGAAACACACTTATTAGAACCGGTACACTGAACACAAAACTTATTAGACACGGTACAACTGAAACACAAACTTATTAGAACCGTTACACATGAAACACAAAACTTATTAGAAACGGTACACTGAACACAAACTTATTAGAACCGTTACACTTAAACACAAACTTATTAGAACCGTTACACTAACACAAACTTATTAGAACCGGTACACTGAAACACAAACTTATTAGAACCGTTACACTGAAACACAAACTTATTAGAACCGGTACACTGAAACACAAACTTATTAGAACCGTACTGAACACAAACTATTAGAACCGTTACACTGAAACACAAACTTATTAGAACCGTACACTGAAAACACAACTTATTAGAACAGGTACACTGAAACACAAACTATTAGAACCGTACACTGAAACACAAACTATTAGAACGTTACACCTGAAACACAAACTTATTAGAACCGGTACACTGAAACACAAACTTATTAGAACCGGTATACAAACACAAAAACTTATTAGAACCGGTACACTGAAACACAACTTATTAGAACAGGTACACTGAAACACAAACTTATTAGAACCGGTACAACTGAAACACAAACTTATTAGAACCGTTACACTGAAACACAAACTTATTAGAACAGGTACACTGAAACACAAACTTATTAGAACCGTTACACTGTAACACAAACTTATTAGAACCGTTACACTGAAACACAAACTTATTAGAAACCGGTACACTGAAACACAAACTTATTAAGAACGGTACACTGAAACACAACTTATAGAACCGTTACACTGAAACACAAACTTATTAGAACCGTACACTGAAACACAAACTATTAGAACCGTACTGAAACACAAACTATTAGAACGACACTGTACACAAACTTATTAGAACCGGTACACTGAAACACAAAACTTATTAGAACCGGTACACTGAAACACAAACTTATTAGAAACCGTTACACTGAAACACAAACTTATTAGAACCGGTACACTGAAACACAAACTTATTAGAACCGTGTACACTGTAACACAAACTTATTAGAACCGGTACACTGAAACACAAACTTATTAGAAACGTTTACACTGAAACACAAAACTTATTAGAACGTACACTGAAACACAAACTTATTAGAACCGGTACACTGAAACACAAACTTATTAGAACCGGTACACTGAAACACAAACTTATTAAACCGTACACTGAACACCAAACTTATTAGAACCGTACACTGAAACACAAACTTATTGAACGTACACTGAAAACACAAAACTTATTAGAACGGTACACTGAAACACAAACTATTAGAACCGTACACTGAAAAACAAACTTATTAGAACCGTTACACTGAAACACAAACTTATTAGAACCGGTACACTGTAACACAAACTTTTAGAACCGTACACTGTGAAAACACAAACTTATTAGAAACCGTACACTGAAACACAAACTTTATTAGAACGTACCCACTGAAACACAAACTATTAGAACGTTACACTGAACACAAACTTATTAGAACCGTACACTGAACACAAACTTATTAGAACCGTACACGAAACACAAACTTTTAGAACCGTACACTGAAAACACAAACTTATTAGAAACCGGTACACTGAAACACAAACTTATTAGAACCGTTACACTGAACACAAACTTATTAGAACCGGTACACTGAACACAAACTTATTAGAACCGGTACTGTAAACACAAACTTATTAGAACCGTTACACTGTAACACAAACTTATTAGAACCGGTACACTGAAACACAAACTTATTAGAACCGTTACACTGAAACACAAACTTATTAGAACGTACACTGAAACACAAACTTATTAAACCGTTACACTGTAACACAAACTTATTAGAACCGTTACACTGAAACACAAACTTATTAGAACCGTTACACTGAAACACAAACTTATTAGAACGTTACACTGAAACACAAACTTATTAGAACCGTTACACTGAAACACAAACTTATTAGAACCGTTACACTGAAACACAAACTTATTAGAACCGGTACACTGAAAACACAAACTTATTAGAACGGTACACTGGACACAAAACTTATTAGAAACCGGTACAACTGAAACACAAACTTATTAGAACGTACACTGAACACAATCAAACACTATACCTTGTAACCGGTACACTGAAACACAAACTATTAGAACCGTTACACTGAAAACACAAAAACTTATTAGAACGGTACACTGAAACACAACTATTAGAACCGTTACACTGAACACAAAACTTATTAGAACCGTTACACTGAAACACAAACTTATTAGAACCGGTACACCTGAAACACAAACTTTTAGAAGGTACACTGAAACACAAACTTATTAGAACCGTACACTGAAACACAACTTATTAGAACCGTAAACTGAAACAAAAACTTATTAGAAACCGGTTACACTGAAACACAAACTTATTAGAACCGTTACACGACACAAAATTATTAGAACCGGTACACTGAAACACAAACTTATTAGAACCGGTACACTGAAACAAACTTATTAGAAACGTTACACTGAACACAAACTTATTAGACCGGTACCTGAA
The DNA here is from genome assembly GCA_019447015.1 of Hymenochirus boettgeri. Lineage (NCBI taxonomy): Eukaryota > Metazoa > Chordata > Amphibia > Anura > Pipidae > Hymenochirus > Hymenochirus boettgeri. Next base: position 253,162,534 of record CM033472.1, on the reverse strand, counting down.
ACACAAACTTATTAGAACCGTTACACTGAAACACAAACTTATTAGAACCGGTACACTGTAACACAAACTTATTACACAAACTTATTAGAACCGTTACACTGAAACACAAACTTATTAGAACGTACACTGAAAAACAAAACTTATTAGAACCGGTACCACTGAAACACAAACTTATTAAACGTGTACACTGAAACACAAACTTATTAGAACCGGTACACTGTAACACAAACTTATTAGAACCGTACACTAAACACAAACTTATTAGAACCGTTACACTTGAAACACAAACTTTTAGAACCGGTACACTGAACACACAAACTTATTAGAAACCGTTACACTGAAACACAAACTTATTAGAACCGGTACACTGTAACACAAACTATTAGAACCGTACACTAAAAAACTTATTAGAACCGTTACACTGAAACACAAACTTATTGAACCGTTACACATGAAACACAAACTTATTAGAACCGTTACAACTTGAAACACAAACTTATTAGAACAGCGTACACGAAACAAACTTATTAGAACCGTACACTCTAACACAAACTTATTAGACCGTACACTGAAACACAAACTATTAGAACCGTTACACTGAAACACAACTTATTAAACAGGTACACTGAAACACAAACTTATTAGAACCGTAACACTGAAACACACAAACTTATTAGAAACGTTACACTGAAACACAAACTTATTAGAACCGGTTAACTGAAACACAAACTTATTAGAAACGTACGTAACACAAAACTTATTAAGAACCGGTACACTGAAACACAAACTATTGAACAGTACACTGAACAACAAACTTATTGAAACGGTACACTGAAACACAAACTTATTAGAACCGTTACATGAAACACAAACTTTTAGAAGGTACACTGAAACACAAACTTATTAGAACCGTACACTGTAAACACAAACTTATTAGAACCGGTCACTGAAACACAAACTTATTAGAACCGTTACACCTGAAACCAAACTTTTAGAACAGGTACACTGAAACACAAACTTATTAGAACCGTACACTGAAACACAAACTTTTAGAACGGTTACACACTGAAACACAAACTTATTAGAACCGGTACACTGAAAACACAAACTTATTAGAACCGGTACACTGACACAAACATTAGAAACGGTACACTGAAAACAAAAACTTATTAGAAAACCGGTACACTGAAACACAAACTTATTAGAAACCGTTACACTGAAACACAAACTTATAGAACCGTACACGAAACAAAACTTATTAGAACCGGTACACTGAAACACAAACTTATTAGAACGTCACCTGAACACAAACTTATTAGAACCGGTACACTGAACACAAACTTATTAGAACGGTACACTGTAACACCAACTTATTAGAAACCGTACACTGAACACAAACTTATTAGAACCGTTACACTGAAACACAAACTTATTAGAACCGGTACACTGAACACAAACTTATTAGAACCGGTACACTGAAACACAAACTTATTAAAAGGTACACTGAAACAAACGATTAAACGGTACACTGAAACACAAACATTAGACACCGTACACTGAAACACACACTATTGAAACCGTACACTGTAACAACAAACTTATTAGAACGCGTACCACTGAACACAAACTTATTAGAACCGGTACACTGAAAAAACGACACTGAAACACAAACTTATAGAAACCGTACATGAAACACAAAACTTATTAGAACCGGTACACTGAACACAAAACTTATTAGAACCGTACACTGAAACACAAACTTATTAGAACCGTTACACTGAAACACAAACTTATTAGAACCGTTACACTGAACACCAAAATTATTAGAACCGTTACACTGAAAAAAACAAACTTATTAGAACCGGTACACTGAACACTTACACAAACTTATTGAAACGTTACACTGAAACACAAACTATTTAGAACGGTACACTGTAAACACAAACTTATTAGAAAACCGGTACACTGAAACACAAACTTATTAGAACCGGTACACTGAAAACAAAACTTATTAGAACCGGTACACTGAAACACAAACTTATTAGAACCGGTACACTGAAAACAAAACTATTAGAACCGGTACACTGAAACACAAACTTAGTAGAAAACCGGTTACAAATGAAACCACAAACTTATTAGAACCGGTACACTTGTGAAACACAACTTATTAGAACGGTACACTGAACCACAAACTTATTAGAACCGGATACACTGAAACACAAACTTATTAGAACCGTACACTGAAACACAAACTTATTAGAACCGGTACTGACTGAAAACAACGGTAACAACAAACTTATAGAACGGTACCTGAAACACAACTTATTAGAACCGTTACACTGAAACACAAACTTATTAGAACCGGTACACACTGAAACACAAACTTATTAGAACCGTTACACACTGGAAACACAAACTTATTAGAACCGGTAACTGAAACACAAACTTATTAGAACCGTTACACTGAACACCAAACTTATTAGAACAGTACACTGAAAACACAAACTTTTAGAACCGGTACACTGAAACACAAACTTATAGAACCGGATACAACTGTAACAAAAACATAGAAACCGGTTACACGAAACCGTACACTGAACACAAACTTATTAGAACCGTTACACTAAACACAAACTTATTAGAACCGGTACACTGAAACACAAACTTATTAGAACGGTTACACTGAAACAAACTTATTAGAACCGGTACACTGAACCACAAACTTATTAGAACCGTTACACTGAAAACACAAACTTTAGAACGTTACCTGAACACAAACTATTAGAACCGTTACACTGAAAACACAAATTATTAGAACCGTTACACTGAAACACAAACTTATAGAACCGTACACTGTAACACAAACTTATTAGAACGTACACTGAAACACAAACTTATTAGAAACGGTTACACTGAAACACAAACTTATTAGACCGTACACTGAAACACAAATTATTAGAAACGTTACACTGAAACACAAAATTAGAACGGTACACTGAAACACAAACTTATTAGAACCGGTACACTGAAACACAAACTTATTAGAACCGGTACACTGAAACACAACTTATTAGAACGTACACTGAAACACAAAAATTATTAGAACACGTTTACACTGGAACACAAACTTATTAGAACCGTGTACACTGAAACACAAAATTATTAGAACCGTACACTGAAACACAAACTTATTAGAACGTTACACTGAAAAAACAAACTTATTAGAACGGTACACTGAAACACAAACTTATTGAACCGTACACTGAAACACAACTTATTAGAACCGGTACACTGAAACACAAACTTATTAGAACGGGACACTGTGTACCACAAACTTATAGAACCGTACACTGAACACAAACTTATTAGAAACGGTACACTGAAAACAAAACTTATTAGAACCGGTACACTGAAACACAAATTATTGAACCGGTACACTGAAACACAAACTTATTAGAACCGTAACACTGAAACAAAAACTTATTAGAAAAGGACAACTGAAACACAAACTTATTAGAACAGGTACACATGAAAACACAAACTTATTAGAACCGGTACACTGAAAACAAACTATTAGAACCGGTACACTGTAAACACAAACTTATTAGAACCGGTTACACTGAAAAAAAACTATAGAACTCGTTACACAACACAAACTTATTAGAACCGGTACACTGAAACACAAACTTATTAGAACGGTACACTGAAACACAAACTTATTAGAACCGGTACACTGAAACACAAACTTATTAGAACCGTTACACTGAAACACAAACTTATTAGAACCGTACACTGAAACACAACTTATTAGAACAGGTACATGAAACACAAACTTATTAGAACCGGTACACTGAAACACAAAAACTTATTAGAACGTACACTGAAACCAAACTTATTAGAACCGGTACACTGAAACACAAAACTTATTAGAACAGGTACACTGAAACACAAACTTATTAGAACCGTACACATGAAACACAAACTTAAGAAACGGACACTGTAACACAAACTTATTAGAACCGTTACACTGAAACACCAAACTTATTAGAACCGTACATGAAACACAAACTTATTAGAACCGGTACACTGAAACACCAAAAACTTATTAGAAACCGTACACTGAAACACAAACTTATTAGAACCGGTACACTGGAACACCAAACTTATTAGAAACCGTACACTGAAACACAAACTTATTAAACCGTTACACTGAAACACAAACTTATAGAACCGTTACACTGAAACCCAAACTATTAGAACCGTTACACTGAAACACAACTTATTAGAACCGTTACACTGAAACACAAACTTATTAGAAACCGGTACACTGAAAACAACAAACTTATTAAGACCGTACACTGAAACACAAACTTAGTAGAACCGGTTACACGGTAACACAAAACTTATTAGAACCGGTTTACAACTGAACACAAAACTTATTAGAAACCGTACACTGAAACACAACTTATTAGAACCGTTACACTGAACACAAACTTATTAGAACCGTTACACTGGAAACACAAACATTATAGAACAGGTACACTGAAAACACAAAACTATTAGAACTGTAACTGAGAACACAAATTATTAGAACCGTTACACTGAAACAAAACCTATTAGAACCGGTACACGAAACACAAACTTATTAGAAACCGTTTAAACTATGAAACACAAACTATTATTATTAGAAACGTACACTGAAACACAAAATTATTTAGAACCGTTACACTAACACAAACTTATTAGAACCGTTACATGAAACCAAACTTATAGAACCGTTACACTGAAAACACACAACTTATTAGAACGGTACACTGAAACAAACTTATTAGAACCGTACACGAAACACAAACTTATTAGAACCGTTACACTGAAACACAACTATTAGAAAGGTACACTGAAACACAAACTTATTAGAAACCTGTACACACTGAAACACAAACTTATTAGAACCGTGTACACTGAAACACAAACTATTAGAACCGGTACACTGTAACACAAAACTTATTAGAACCGGTACACTGAAACACAAACTATTAGAAACGGTTACACTGAAAACACAAAACTTATTAGAACCGTTACACTGAAACACAAACTTATTAGAACCGTTACACTGAAACACAAACTTATTAGAACCGTACACTGTAACACAAACTTATTAGAACCGGTACACTGAAACCGGTACACTGAAACACAAACTTATTAGAACCGTTACATTGAAACACAAACTTATTAGAACCGGTACACTGAAACACAAACTTATTAGAACCGTACACTGAAACACAAACTTATTAGAACCGTTACACTGTAAACACAAACTTATTAGAACCGGTACACTGAAACACAACTTATTAGAACCGTTACACTGAAACACAAACTTATTAGTAGAACCGACACTGAAACACAACTTATTAGAACCGTTACACTGAAAACACAAACTTATTAGAACCGGTTACACTGAAACACACAACACACTTATTAGAACCGTACACTAACACAAACTTTTAGAACACGTTACACGAACAAACCAACTTATTAGAACCGGTACACTGAAACACAAACTTATTAGAACCGTACACTGAAACACAAACTTATTAGAACAGCACGAACACAAAATTAGCACCGTAACTGAAACACAAACTTATTAGAACCGGTACATGAAACACAAATTATTAGAACCGGTTACACTGTAACACAAACTTATTAGAACCGGTACACTGGAACACAAACTTATTAGAACCGGTACACTGTGAAACACAAACTTATTAGAACCGGTACACTGAAAACACAAACTAGTAGAACCGGTACACTGGAAACACAAACTTATTAGAACGGTACACTGAAACACAAACTATTAGAACCGTACACTGAAACACAAACTTTTAGAACCGGTACACTGAAACACACAAACTTATTAGAACCGTTACACTGAAACACAAACTTATTGAAACCGGTACACTGAAACACAAAATATTAGAAACCGGTTACACTGAAACACAAAATTATTAGAAACCGGTACACTGAAACACAAACTTATTAGAACCGGTTAAACTGAAAACACAAACTTATTAGAACCGGTACACTGAAACACAAATTATTAGAACCGTTACACTGTAACACAAACTTATTAGAACCGACACTGAAACACAAAATATTAGAACAGTACACTTGAAACACAAACTTATTAGAACCGGTACACTGAAACACAAACTTATTAGAACCGACACTGAAAACACAAACTATTGAACCGTTACACTGAAACACAAAATTATTAGAAACCGTACACAATGTAAAACACAAACTTATTAGAAACGTTACACTGAAACACAAACTTATTAGAACCGTTACACTGAAACACAAACATTATTAGAAAAACGGTACACTGAAAACACAAAACTTATTAGAAACCGTTACATGAAAACACAAACTTTAGAACGGTACACTGTAACACAAACTTATTAGAAAACGTTACACTTAAAACACAAACTTATTAGAACGTTCACTGAAAACACAAACTTATTAGAACCGGTACACTGAAACACAAACTATTAGAACGGTACACTGAAAACAAACTTATTAGAACCGGTACACTGAAACACAAACTTATTAGAAACGTTACACTGAACACACAAACTTATGAGAACAGGTACACTGAAACACAAAACTTATTAGAACCGGTTACACTGAAACACAAACTTATTAGAACCGTACACTGTAACACAAACTTATTAGAAACGTACACTGTAACACAAATTATAGAACCGGTACACTGAAACCGGTACACTGAAACACAAAACTTATTAGAACCGTACACTGAAACACAAACTTATTAGAACCGTTACACTGAACACAAACTTATTAGAACGGTACACTGAAACACAAACTTATTAGAACCGTACACTGAAACACAAACTTATTAGAACCGGTTACACTGAAACACAAAACTATTTAGAACCGTTACACTGAAACACAAAACTTATTAGAACGCCGTACACTGACACTTAGTAACACAAACTTATTAGAACGGTACACTGAAACACAAACTTATTAGAACGGTACACTGAACACAAACTTATTAGAACGGTACACTGAAACACAAACTTATTAGAACCGGTACACTGAAACACAAACTTATTAGAAACCGCGTACACTGAAACACAAAATTATTAGAACCGGTACACTGAAACACAAACTTATTAGAACCGGTACACTGAAACACAAACTTATTAGAAAACGGTACACTGAACACAAACTTTATTTAGAAACGGTACACTGAAACACACAAACTTATTAGAACCGGTACCACTGTAACACAAACTTATTAGAACCGATACACTGAAACACAAACTTATTAGAACGGTACACTGAAACACAAACTTATTAGAACCGGTACACTGAACAGCAATGTAAACACAACTTATTAGAACCGGTACACTGAAACACAAACTATTAGAACCGTTACAATGAAACACAAACTTATTAGAACCGTACACTGAAACACCAACTTATTAGAAAACCGTACACTGAAACACAAACTTATTGAACCGTTACACTGAAACACAAACTTATTAGAACCGTTAACTGAAACACCAAAACTTTTAGAACCGTTCACTGAAACACAAAATATTAGAACCGTACACTGAAACACAAACTTATTAGAACCGTTACACTGAACAAACTTATTAGAAAACGGAACTGAAACGACACTGTAACACAAATTATTAGAACGTTACACTGAAACACAAACTTATTAGAACCGGTACACGAAACACACAACTTATTAGAACTGGTACACTGAAAACAAACTTATTAGAAACCGGTACACTGAAACACAAACTTATTAGAACCGTACACTGAAACACAAATTATTAGAACGTTACACTGAAAAAAACTTATTAGAACCGTTACACTGAAACACAAACTTATTAGAACCGTTACACTGAAACACAAACTTATTAGAACCGGTACACGAAACACACAAAAATATTAGAACCGTTACACTGAAACACAAAACTTATTAGAACCGGTACAACTGAAACACAAACTTATTAGAACCGTACACTGAAAACACAAACTTATTAGAAACGGTACACTGAAAACACAAACTTATTAGAACAGTTACACTGTAACACAAACTTATTAGAACCGGTACACTGAAACACAAACTTTTAGAACCGGTACACTGAAACACAAACTATTAAGAACCGTACAATGAAACACAAACTTATTAGAACGTTACACTGAAACACAAACTTATTAGAAACCGTACAATGAAACCACAAACTATTAGAACCGGTACACTGAAACACAAACTATTAGAACCGGTACACTGAAACACAAAATTATTAGAACGGTACACTGAAACACAACTTATTAGAACGGTACACTGAAACACAAACTATTAGAAACGTACACTGAAACACAAACTTATTAGAACCGTACACTGAAACACAAACTTATTAGAACCGGTACACTGAAACACAAACTTATTAGAACTGGTACACTGAAACACAAACTTATTGAACCGTTACACTGAAACACAAACTTATTAGAAACGGTACACTGAAACACAAACTTATTAGAACCGGTACACTGTAACACAAACTTATTAGAACCGGTACACTGAAACACAAACTATTAGAACCGGTACACTGAAACACAAACTTATTAGAACCGGTACACTGAAACACAAACTTATTAGAACCGGTACACTGAAAAACAAACTTATTAGAACCGGTACACTGAAACACAAACTTATTGAACCGGTACACTGAAACACAAACATTATTAGAACCGGTACACTGAAACACAAAACTTATTAGAACGTACACTGAAACACAAACTTATTAGAACCGTACACTGAAAACACAAACTTATTAGAACCGGTACACTGAAAAACACAAAACTTATTAGAACCGTTACACCTGAAACACAAACTTTTAGAACCGGTACACTGAAACACAAACTTATTAGAACGGTACACGAAACACAAACTTATTGAAACCGTTACACTGAAACACAAACTATTAGAACCGTGACACTGAAACACAACTTATTAGAAACCGGTACACTGAAACACAAACTATTAGAACCGGTACAATGAAACAAAAACTTATTAGAACCGGTACACTGAAACAACACAAACTTATTAGAACCGGTACACTGAAACACAAACTTATTAGAACCGGTTACAACTGAAACACAAACTTATTAGAACGGTACACTGAAACACAAACTTTTTAGAAACAGTACATGAAAACACAAACTATTAGAACCGGTACACTGAAAACAAAACTTATTAGAACCGGTACACTTAAACAAAAATTATTAGAACCGGTACACTGAAACACAAACTTATTAGAACCGTTACACTGAAACACAAAATATTAGAACCGGTACATGAAACACAAACTTATTAGAACGGTACACTGAAACACAAACTTATTAGAAACCGGTACACTGAAACACAAACTTATAGAACCGTACACGAAAACAAACTTTTTAGAACCGTACACTGAAACACAAACTTATTAGAACGGTACACTGAAAACACAAACTATTAGAACCGGTACACTGAAACACAAACTTATTAGAAACGTGTACACTGAAACACAAAACTTATTAGAACCGTACACTGAAACACAAACTTATTAGAACGGTACAATGAAACACACACTTATTAGGAACCGTACACTGAAACACAAACTTATTGAACCGGTACACTGAAACACAAACTTATTAGAAACCGTTACACTGAAACACAAATTATTAGAACCGTACACTGAAACACAAACTTATTAGAACCGGTACACTGAAACACAAACTTATTAGAAACGTTACCCATGAAAAAACACAAACTTATTAGAAACCGGTACACTGAAACACAAATTATTAGAACGTACACTGAACACAAAATATTAGAACCGTACATGAAACACAAACTTATTAGAACCGGTTACACTGAAACACAAACTTATTAGAACCGTTACACTGAAACACAAACTATTAGAAAACGGTACACTGAAACACAAACTTATTAGAACCGGTTACACTGAAACACAAACTTATAGAACCGTTACACTGAAACACCAAACTTATTAGAACCGGTACACTATAACACAAACTTATTAGAACCGTACACTGTAACACAAACTTATTAGAAACCGGTACACTGAAACACAAAACTTATTAGAACGGTACACTGAAACACAAACTATTAGAACCGGTACACTGTAACACAAACTTATAGAAACGGTACACTGAAACAAAACTTATTAGAACCGGTACAATGAAACACAAACTTATTAGAACCAGTACACTGAAACACAAACTTATTAGAACCGGTACACTGAAACACAAAATTTTAGAAACCGGTACACTGAAACACAAACTTATTAGAAACCGTTACACTGTAAACACCAACTTATTAGAACCTACACTGAAACACAAACTATTGAAACCGTACACTGAAACACAAACTTATTAGAACCGGTACACTGAAACACAAACTTATTACAACCGGTACACTGAAACACAAACTTATTAGAACCGTTACACTGAAACACAAACTTATTAGAACCGGTACACTGAAAACAAAACTTATTAGAACAGGTACACTGAAACACAAAACTTATTAGAACCGGTACACTGAAACACAAAACTTATTAGAACCGGTACACTGAAAACACAAACTTATTAGAACAGTACACTGAAACACAAACTTATTAGAAACCGTTACACCATTGAACACAAACTTATTAGAAAACGGTACACTGAAACACAAACTATTTTAGAACCGGTACACTGAACACAAACTTATTAGAACCGGTACACTTGAAACACAAACTTATTAGAACCGGTACACTGAAAACACAAAACTTATTAGAACCGGTACACTGAAACACAAACTTATTAGAACCGGTTACACTGAAACACAAACTTATTAGAACAGGTACACTGAAACACAAACTTATTAGAACCGTTACACTGAAACACAACCTATTAGAACCGGTACACTGAAACACAACTTATTAGAAAGTACACTGAAACACAAACTTATTAGACCGGACACTGAAACACAAACTATTAGAACCGGTACACTGAAACACAAACTATTAGAAACGGTACAATGAAACACAAACTTATAGAACGGTTACACTGAAACACAAACTTATTAGAACGGTACACTAAACACAAACTTATTAGAACCGTTACACTGTAACACAAACTTATTAGAACCTGTACACTGAAACACAAACTTATTAGAACAGGTACACTGAAACACAAACTTATTAGAACCGGTACACTGAAACACAAACTTATTAGAACCGTACACTGAAACACAAACTTAGAACCGTACACTGAAACACAAACTTTTTAGAACCGGTACACTGTAACACAAACTTATTAGAACACCGTACACTGAAACACAAACTTATTAGAAACCGTACACTGAAACACAAAAAACTATTAGAACCGGTACACTGAAACACAAACTTATTAGAACCGTACACTGAAACACAAACTTATTAGAACCGGTACACTGAAACACAAACTTATTAGAACCGTTACAACTTAAAACACCAAACTTATTAGAACCGGTTACACTGAAAACACAAAACTTATTAGAACCGGGAAACTGAAAAACAAAACTTATTAGAACCGGTACAATGAAACACAAACTTATTAGAACCGGTACACTGTAACACAAACTATTAGAAACGTACACTTAAACACAAACTTATTAGAACCGTTACACTAAACACAAACTTATTAGAACCGGTTACAATGAAACCAAAAATATTGAACCGTTACACTGAAACAACAAACTTATTAGAACAGGTTACACTGAAACACAAATTATTAGAACGGTACACTGAAACACAAACTTATTAGAACCGGTACACTGAAACACAAATTATTTAAAAACCGTATCACTGAAACACAAACTTATTAGGAACAGGTACACTGAAACACAAACTTATTAGAACCGTTACACTGAAACACAACTTATTAGAACCGTTACAATGAAACACAAAACTTATTAGAACCGGTACACTGAAACACAAACTTATTAGAACGGTACACTGAACACAAACTTATTAGAACGGTACACTGAAACACAAACTTATTAGAAACGTACACTGAACACAAACTATTAGAAACGGTACACTTGAAACACAAACTTATTAGAACCGTACACTGAAACACAAACTTATTAGAACCGGTACACTGAAACACAAATTATTAGAACCGTACACTGATAACACAAACTTATTAGAACCGTTACACTGAAACACAAACTTATTAGAAACGGTTACACTGAAACACAAAACTTATTAGAAACCGTACACTGAAACACAAACTTATTGAACCGTACACTGAAACACAAACTTATTAGAACCGGTACACTGAACAAACACTTATTAGAAACCGGTACACTGAACACAAACTTATTAGAACCGGTACACTGAAACACAAACTTATTAGAACAGGTACACTGAAACACAAACTTATTAGAACCGTTACACTGAAACACAAACTTATTAGAACCGTTACACTGAAACACAAACTTATTAGAACCGTACACTGTAACACAAACTTATTAGAACCTCACTGAAACACAACTTATTTAGAACCGTTACACTGAAACACAAACTTATTAGAACCGGAACACTGTAACACAAAATTATTAGAACCCGGTACACTGAAACACAAAACTTATTAGAACCGGTACATGAACACAAACTTATTAGCCGTACACTGAAACACATTATTAGAACCGGTACACTGAAACCAACTATTGAAACCGGTAACTGAAACACAAACTTATTAGAACCGGTACACTGAAACCAAAAATTATTAGAACGGTACACTGAAACCGGTACACTGTAACACAAACTTATTAGAACCGGTACAATGAAAACACAAACTTATTAGAACCGGTACACTGAAACACAAACTTATTAGAACCGGTACACTGAAACACAAACTTATTAGAACCGGTACACTGTAACACAAACTTATTAGAACCGGTACACTGAAACACAAATTATTAGAACCGGTACACTGAAACACAAACTTATTAGAACGTACACTGAAACACAAACTTATTAGAACCGTTACACTGTGAAACACAAACTTATTAGAACCGGTACACTGAAACACAAACTATTAGAACCGGTACACTGAAACACAAAATTATTAGAACCGTACACTGAAACACAAATATTAGAACCGGTTACACTGAACACCAAACTTATTAGAACGGTACACTGAAACACAAACTTTATAGAACCGTTTCACGAAAAACTAACTATTAGAACCGGTACATGAAACACAAACTTATTGCCAGTAACTGAAAAACGCAAAACTTATTAGAACCGTACACGAACACAAACTTATTAGAAACGGTACACTAAACACTGTAACACAAACTATTAGAACCGGTACACTGAAACCAAACTTATTAGAACGGTACCTGAACACAAAATTATTAGAAGGTACACTGAAACCAAACTTATTAGAACCGGTACACTGAAACACAAACTTATTAGAACCGGTACACTGTAACACAACTTATTAGAAACGGTACACTGAACCGCACACAACACGTCCTTTTCCTGCTTTGTAAAACGACATTATTTCGGTTCACTGCAACTTATTAGATCCCACTGCCTTCCTTTGAACCACAAAGTCCTACCCTTTTGCCTAAGCCTTGTGAACGTACCTTATGAACACCCTTTTGCACCATATTGCGGTCCGACATTACTTGTAGTTCACACTTACTTAGTGTAACGTGTACCTGTACCAACACAACCACCCATTAAAACACCACCCAACTTGTCTAACTTTGCTGTCCCACACTACCACTTTGTTTGACAAACTTATTGAACCCACTGAAACTTCTGTAGCTTGGGTTGTACCCCTCTGTTCCCACTCCCTTATTGTCAAATTTAGTTACCGCTTGCACCACATCTGACACTCCCTACCCCCCTTACCCCTCCCCAATCGTTCGCGACCCACCACTGTCCCACCCAAACCTCACCGAACACAAGCCTAACTACACCGACCCTTTTGATTCCCACACCTAATGTACCACAACAAAACCACACACCAACTATTAGAACAGTAACTTATTGCGGTCTGCACTTATCTGCACGTCTCTGTACTACTGAGGCACTGATTAACACAAAACTTATTTAGAAACGGTACATTAAACGCAAACTTATTAGAACCGGTACACTGTAACACAAACTATTAGAAAAGGTACACTGAAACGCAAACTTATTAGAAACCGGTACATGTAACAACAAACTTATTAGAACCGGTACACTGAAACACAAAACTTATTAGAACCGGTACACTGAAACGCAAACTTATTAGAACCGGTACACTGTAACACAAACTTATTAGAAAAGGTACACTGAAACACAAACTTATTAGAACCGGTACACTGAAACACAAACTTATTAGAACCGGTACACTGAAAAACACAAACTTATTAGAACCGGTACACTGAAACACAAATTATTAGAAACGGTACACGAAAACACAAACTTATTAGAACGGTACATGAACACAAACTATTAGAATACACAACAAAACTTATTAGAACCGGTACACTGAAACACCAAACTTATTAGAACCGGTACACTGAAACACAAAACTTATTAGAAACCGGTACACTGAAAACACAAACTTATTGAAACGTACACTGAAACACAAACTTATTAGACACGGTACACTGAAACACAAACTTATTAGAACGGTACACTGAAACACAAACTTATTAGAAAACGGTACACTGAAACACAAACTTATTTAGAACCGGTACACTGAAACACAAACTTATTAGAACCGGTACACTGAAACACAAAACTTATTAGAACCGGTACACTGAAAACACAAACTTATTAGAACCGGTTACACTGGAAACACAAACTGATTAGAAAACAGGTACACTGAAAACACAAACTTATTAGAACCGGTACACTGACACAAAACTTAGTAGGACCGTTACACTGAAACACAAAACTTATTATAGAACCGTTACACTGATGAACACAAATATTAGAACCGGTACACTGAAACACAAACTTATTAGAACCGGTACACTGAAACACAAACTTATTAGAACAGGTACACTGAAACACAAACTTATTAGAACCGGTACACTGAAACACAAACTTATTAGAACCGGTACACTGAAACACAAACTTATTAGAACCGGTACACTGAAACACAAACTATTAGAACCGGTACACTGAAACACAAACTTATTAGAACGGTACACTGAAACACAAACTTATTAGAACGTTACACTGAAAACACAAACTTTATAGAACGGTCACTGAAACACCAAACTTATTAGACCGGTACACTGAAACACAAACTATTATTAGAACCGGTTACACTGAAACACAAACTTATTAGAACGGGTACACTGAAACACAAAACTTATAGAAAACAGGTACACTGAAACACAAACTTATTAGAACCGGTACACTGTAACCAAACTTATTAGAACCGGTACACTGAAACACAAAAATTATTAGAACCGGTACACTGAAAAACAAACTTATTAGAACGGTACACTTGAAACACAAACTTATTAGAACCGGTACACTGATGAACACAAACTTATTAGAACCGGGTACACTGAAACACAAACTTATTAGAACCGGTTTAACACTGAAAACACAAACTTATTAGAACCGGTACACTGAAAACCAAACTTATTAGAACGTACACTGAAACACAAACTTATTAGAAACCGGTACACTGAAACACAAAATTTAGAACCGGTTTCACTGAACACCAAACTTATTAGAAACCGGTACACTAAACACAAACTTATTAGAACCGGTTCACTGAAACACAAACTTATTAGAACCGTACACTGAAACAAAAACTTATTAGAACCGGTACACTGAAACACAAACTTTTAGAACCGGTACACTGAAACACAAACTATTAGAAACCGTTAACACTTGTAACACAAACTGATTAGAACGACACTGAAACACAAACTTATTAGAACCGGTTACACTGAAACACAAAACTTATTAGAACCGGTACACTGAAACACAAAACTTATTAGAACCGGTTCACTGAAACACAAACTTATTAGAACCGGTACACTGAAAACACAACTTATTAGAACCGTTACACTGGAACACAAACTTATTGAACGTCACTGAAACACAAACTTATTAGAACCGGTTACACTGAAACACAAACTATTAGAACCGGTTACACTGAAAACACAACTTATTAGAACCGGTTCACTGAAACACAAAATTATTAGAACGGGACACTGAAACACAAAACATTTAGAACCGGTACACTGAAACACAAACTTATTAGAACGGTACACTGAAACACAAACTTATAGGAACCGGTACACTGAAACACAAAATTATTAGAACCGGAAACTGAAACACAAACTTATTAGAACCGGTACACTGAAACACAAACTTATTAGAAAAACCGGTACACTGAAACACAAACTTATTAGAACCGGTACACTGAAACACAAACTTATTAGAAACCGGTACACTGAAAAACAAACTTATTAGAACCGGTACACATGAAACACAAACTTATTAGAACCGGTACACTGAAACACAAACTTATTAGAACCGTTACACTGAAACACAAACTTATTAGAACCGGTACACTGAAACACAAACTTATTAGAACCGTTACACTGAAACAAAACTTATTAGAACGGTCACTGAAACACAAACTTATTAGAACCGGTACACTGAAAACACAAACTTATTAGAACCGGTACACTGTAACACAAAACATTATAGAAACCGGTACACTGAAACACAAACTTATTAGAACCGGTACACTGAAAACACAAACTTATTAGAACGGTTGACACTGACACTGAAACACAAACTTATTAGAACCGGTACACTGAAACACAAACTTATTAGAACCGGTACACTGAAACACAAACTTATTAGAACCGGTTCACTGAAACACAAACTTATTAGAACCGGTACACTGAAACACAAACTTATTAGAACCGGTACACTGTAACTGAAAGCCTGATACAGAACACAGAGACTCCTACCTAGGAGGCACAGGAAAGGGATGTGTTCTCTGCTCTGCATCAGGCTCTGAATTGCCGCTTTGAGTTATTATAAGGTGGACATACACAGTGCCGATACCCAGCAGAATTTGGTGAGCACCACCACTGTGTGGGGGCAAAAACTACTGACAATGATGCTGACAGACTACCACCATCGGCATTACTACCAGCCGGTATTGGCCTGGGGTTTAATCGATACAAACAGGCGTGAGGCCGGGTATGCGATTTCCACTGAATGAGCACCGGTTCTAGTAGCTTTGTGGTTCAGGTTACAGACAGCACAGGTTGGTGTGTTTAGTTGCTGTGTAAAATATCTAAACAAACAATAAGCTGTATTTAAAGAGACACATACACATTTAAACTTCGTATGCATGTGCGATGAACAACCTCCGCTTGCTATTGCTTGGTGTATGGCCACTTGTTCGAGCGTCATTGATAATCTGCCAAGTCATCATCAATGCCTGAGCAATAGCCCATATACTCCATCAAAATGGCCGTTTGTCCGACACCCATGCGTTGTGGGTTGGGTCCGTGATTACACGAGTGTACAGAGGCTAAAAGCCTTATGTATTAGAAGTAATAACATGTCCCTTTACAATATAAAGGATATAAAGGCCTGTGGTCTGGTGCCTTTATATCACACTGTGAGGGCACATTATCCGTTATATATAAACCGGGTGTAACACCTCGTTCCCAGTGTTTATCCCAGATTATTGAGGTTTTTACTGAATTTGAATGAAAAGACCATAGGAGCTGTGGGAGGAGCCAACCTGTTCTCATATTTTCCTTTGTGGGTCGGTGAGCAGAATCTGAAAGATGTAAATCTAAACTTTATACACGAAATATTCAGTTTTGACCATAAAATAACCAAACGCTTTGTCCGTCTTTGATTTTTCCAGTTTTTATGCATTTCTTCAATAAAAGAACAAGGACAATATTTCCGCCCATTCCATTACCCAGACTGACATTGGGGTTGGATTGCCACTTTGGTCTCGGGGTAATGGTGGGATTATCGATCGGTACATCCGTTGAAGATGTTGGTCTGTGGGTGCTACATGACATTCCAGTGTTCAAACCAAAATATCCCAAAAACTATTAACCTTTGAGAAGAATTAACCTTTGTACACTCGTACTGCAGATGTGTCTCCCCCGAGGGCAAGGCACATGGGCATCGAGCGGGCAATAATCGCAGGTGAGCGATCATCGATACAGGCATTCATCGTGCTCGGGGGTCACTCGCCGATGGTAAAATCGTACGTGTGTGCAAAGCTTTAGGCGTGATCCCAGGTAATGGATTGCTGCCTTATCTACCACCAATGTCCTTAATGTGTAAAAGGTTCTTAATATGTAATAGGTTTACTTTCCAGTATCTCTGTGAATAGCAATCGGTTTAGGTGCAGCCGATGAACCATGAAAGTTCTGTTCCTGCTCAATGGACTTTACTATTCATCACTGTCATGAGAGCAATGGGGCAGAGGGCTTCCAGCAATATTAACCCTAGTTAGCTTTTCTGTGCCACACATTAGGGGCTGTAAGATCAGTCCAACTCTAAAGACCCCCTACTTTTATGCAATCTGAATATTCCAATACCATAGGTTAAATACTTGTGTAAACACAGGTCCATTGTGAAATAACGACCATGTCATCCTAATAATAATGTCCGCAGTAAGAAAATGCCGGTACCCCACAGTATTTTGTATGCGCTATAGGGTACTGCAGTGGTCTTTAAGAAAGTCTATTAATAAAAACTGTCCCAGTGATTCCCTGTGGAATAAGCACATTATGTGCTGTCCATTTTTATTTTTGGATTTTACAGGCCATATCTGTAAAGCCGAGGTATCGATTTTTAGCGATATCGCGCCATTAACGATCGGTATTGTAAATTTATAATCATTAAACCGATCGTAGGTAAATGGGGATTGTGCCAAACAAACTTTTGGCTCACAGGGAGGTGCATACACAAGCAGAGGAGCTTGGGAAGAAGAGGCGGAGCCCTGCACATTGCAATTTCTGTGCATTGTCGCACATTGCTCCGCATCCACGCATGTGTTTTTGTAATTTAATATTATAACAACGCATGTGTTCGTGTAAAAAAATGGTGCATGCAAAACACAAACCAGTGCACATCGGAAATCATGGGAATTTTTGCATTCCCGAGATTTCCATTTTAACCAAAATAGCATATGCAATGGCGTGCGCAAACGCGCTAAAAACGCTTTCATGCAAAATCAATATCCATGCAAAATCAATATCGTCTTAGCGATTTTAACAGTCGCTATTAGCCGGCATTCAGTCTTCAGTTCAGTCTTGTCCATGTTTAGTTTGAGGAAGCAGGAGGACATGAAGGCAGAGATGGCACTAAGGCAGTTGGGGACCTGGGATGTCAGCATGGGGAGATCTGGGGCGGAGATGTAAATTTGGGTATCATCCACATACAGGTGATACTGGAACCCAAATGAACCAATGAGTTGTCCAAGGCCATAGGTGTAGATGGAGAAAAGAAGAGGACCGAGTACCGAGACTTGCGGGACCCCCACAGCGAGGGGGTGAGGGATGGAGTTAGTTTCAGAGTGGAAAACACCAAAGGTCCTACCAGAGAGATAGGAGGATAGCCAAGAAAGTGCAGTGTCCTGGATACCCAAGGAGGCCAAGATCTGAAGAAGTAGAGGGTGATCAACAGCATTTCTGCATTTAAATCCCACTCTAAAATTTACACTAATGCGATTTTAAATTGCGAGCGCTGGTTGTGTGGGTGTCTTTTTTGTGAAACCTGGGCAGCCTGGTTAGCGCAACTAAACTGCCCAGTGGCTTTGGGGTAATGAGTCTGTGTGGCAATAAATGCCCATAAAATTGCCAATAACATGGTAACACTTTAATGGATTCCTAGGTTATAGCACACTATAAATTCCGTGTCCTTATCTCGGAACTGGAGGAGGACATACGGTCCAAAAAGCAGGAGAATAAAAGGGAAAAAGTAGAAGTAGAAAAAACTGGAATTTGAATATATAATCTTCAACTGGATCTCTCAAATCACAATGACTTGTACAAGAATCTGATGGCAATAAATACACTTAGTTTATAGTTTATAGTATTTGAGGTTGAATAAAGACATACGTCCATCCAGTCCAACCCATCTAGCAATATCCTCATTTCCTGCCTAACTGTTGATCCAGTGTCCCTAAACCTTGATGTTATATGGAGGTTCCCAACACCTTGCTGGTACTATGTCATCATCCCTAGCACCTTGATGTAGATGGATGGTCCCTACATTGTGGTCTATGGAGGTACCAAACACCTTGATGTTATTTGGACTGGTCCCTAACTACCTTGGTGATATGGAGGTTCCTAACACCCTTGCTGGTATATGGAGGTCCATGTCACCTTGCCGTTAATATGGATGGTTCCATTCACCTTTGCTGTTATAGGAGGTTCCATGTCACCTTGGAGTTTATATGGAGGTCATGTCCACCTTGATGTTATTATGGAGTGGGTCCCTAACACCTGCTGTTATATGGAGGTCCATGTCACCTTGATGTTATATGGAGGTCCCAAAACTTGCTTGGTATGAGGGAGGGTCCCTGACACCTTGGATGGGATAGGGACGGTTCAATGTCACCTTGCTGTATCATGGAGGGGTCCTAACACCTTGGCGTATTATGGCGGTCCTGACACATGCTGGTATATGGAGGTCCTGTCACCTTGGCTGTATATGGAGTCACTGACCCCTTGCTGTGATATGGAGGTCAGTCACCTTGATGTTATATGGAGGTCCCGAACACCCTTGCGGTATATGGAGGTCCATGTCACCTGCTGTTTAATAGGGAGGTCAAGGACACCTTGCTGGTATACTGGAGGTCATGATCCCGTGCTGTCTTTGGAGGTCCATGTCACCTGTGTTATAGGGAGGTCCATGTCAGTGATGTGATATGGAGGTCCAGTAACAATTGCTGTTAATATGGAGGTCCATGTCACCTTGCTGTGATATGGATGTCCCTCACACTTGTTGTTATTATGGAGGTCCCTTGACACGATTGCTGTTATATGGATGGGTCCTCTGACACCTGCTGTGATATGGAGGTTCCCGACCCTGCTGTATAGTGGAGGCAAATGTCACCTTGCTGTTATATGGAGGGTCCCTACACTTGCTGGTAATGGAGGTTCCCGACACCTTGCTGGTATATGGCGGGGGGTCCCGAACCTTAGCTGGATTGGAGGGTCCATAACATTGCATGGTTATGAGGTCCCTGACACCTGGGGTATATGGAGTCCCCTGAAACCTTGTGGTATATGGAGGTCCCTGACCACATTTGATGTTTATTGGACGGTCCATGACACTGCTGTTAAATAGGACGGCGGGTAACTAAACATCTTGGGTTGGTATTGGAGGTCCCTGACACTTGCTGGTATATGGATGGTCCCGGACACTTGCTGGGATATGGAGGTCCCTAACCTGATGGGTATGGAGGTCCTTACACCTTGCTGTATATGGAGTCCACTAAACACCTTGCTGATTATGGAGTCACTGAACCTTGCTGTATATGGACCTGGTCGCCTAAACCCCACCGGCTGTTATATGGAGGTCCTACACATTGCTGTTATATGGAGGCCCGACACTTGTGTTATTGGAGGTACATGTACCTTGGCCGTTATATGGAGGTCCATGTCACTTGCTGTTATATGGAGGTCATGTCACCGTGGCTGTTAATGGAGGTCCTGACACCTGCTGTCATATGGAGCGGGCCCTACACCTTGCGTTATGGTATGGACGGTACCTATACCACCTTGCTGTTATTATGGCGGTCCCTGACACCTTGCTGTTTATGGACGGGGCCCAATCACCTTGCTGTTAGATGGAGGTCCCTGACACATGATGTTATAGGAGGCCCTAACACCTGCTGTTATATGAGGGCGTACCTTTGCTTTTATCGGGGTCCCTAACACCCTCATGCTGGAATGGGAGGGGTCCTAACACCTTGCTGTGTTATATGGAGGGCTCCATCACACCTTGCGGTATATGGAGGTCCTGTCACCTTGCTGTATATGGAGGTCCATGGTCACCTTTCTTGCTGTTTATATGGAGGGTCCCTAACACCTTGATGGTTATATGGAGGTCTGTTACACCTTGTGTTCTATGGGGTCTGTTACACCTGCTGTTGTTATTTGAAGGTCCTAAACCTTGCGGTTATATGGAGGGGTCCCTAACACCTTGCTGTTATATGATAGGTCCCTAACCAACTTGCTGTAAATGGAAGAGTCTCCTAACACCTTGCGGTTATTGAAGGTCCTAACACCTTGTTGTGATATGAAGGGTCCCAACCCTTGCTGTCTATATGAAGGTCCCTAACACCTTTGCTGTTATATGAAGTCCCTGACCCACCTTGCTGTTATATGGAGGTCCCTAACACTTGCGTTATTATGAAAGGTCCTAACACCTTGCTGCTCGGTATAGGGAAGGTCCTAACACCTTGCTGTTTGTGAAGGTCCCTAACACCTTGCCTTGTATATGATTAGGTCCCCTAACACCTTGCTGTCTATGAAGGTCCTGACACATTGCTGTTATATGCTTAATTGGGGCACATTCCACGGTAGTATTGCCAACAATAAAAGTCATTCTGAATGAGATATCCAAGTCGGATATGAACTAGCGAAAGTCTTTAAGAACTAAACTTCAAGTCCAAGTTGTCAAAAATCAAATTTTATAACTTACAAATTATAACGCAAATCACCAAATGTCCGGAGTATACAAAAAATTGGATTGTATTAGCGCTTCTTTCTAAAGTGATTTTTTTTTTCTTTTTACCTAAGATATCAGTTAAAATGATTATCCATTATGTTTGGGTTACCATCAAAGCATAAGACCTGTAATGACCCAAATCGTGTGGCTACTGCCAGATAAAAACACACCTGCTGTGGTTGGTGAGTGAGCTTAAAATCATCAACACTATCGGAGTGCAAAATCCATGTGTAATCTATCCAGCCCATTATAACAGCTAAGACAGATAGCATCTCAGTCCAGGTATCCACCCTGTATCACAAGACCAATCTTAAAATGCACCCTGAACTTGTTATGGCGAAAAACCATTCTACATTAACATCAGGGCCTGTGCAGAGCACTTATGCAGGTGAAATGGAATTATTATTTTCTATGAACTATGCCCAGTGGGGCTAGAGTTTCAATCATTGTTTTTGGATAAGTTAAAGGTTAGGTCTGTTGTGATCATTAACCTGAAAAATGAAATGTCAGGGTAGCGTACACTAGAGACGTGTGAGAATGCACCCTTAGTGTGACTATTTACTATGTATGATGTATTTTATTTCATAGACTAGCGTACATAATCGCACGACTACAATTATTACTCAATTCACATCAGGCATGCCACGAAGAACTTAAATCTAATCACATTAGGTACAAATACAAATCTATATATGTCTTTATGATTGTGGCGAACCGGAGTGGCCGGTGATTGTGGAGTTAAATTTGGGTCTTTTGAAGTGATCACAATAGGCCCACACATTAAGAAAAGTCACTCATAAGTCATTTGCACTGTAAATTTTTCAGTTTTTATTGAATATTTTTATAATACAATTGGGATTATTGCTTGCCAATATTCAAATCAAATCAAACAGATTCAAATAAAATATCACATTATATCAAACAATATCAAACAATATCAAACATTACGATCCCCTGCATGAATATGTCCAAGATATAATATACAGTGGGAGGAGTGGGTTAGAAGTGGGGGTAAAAATAACCCAAAGTAAGTTGCAGCGGTGCTCCTCAGCCAGCCATGTTGAAGATTTTATCTTGCCGGCTTTAAGAAAATTTTTGCATAGTTGAGCCAAAGGTCTTTACTTTATGGGTATAGAGATCTATTGAAGATTACCAGTTATCCCACTTCTTGTAGAAATTTGTGGAAGTTAAGTGGGTTATGGCATTATTGTTTTGACTGCCGATGGTATTAGGTTCCAGTAGAGTGTAATGTTAGGGCTTTAGTGGTTAGCCAGTTTCTGGCAATAAATTGTGTATATATTGTAATAGGGAGAAAGATATGGTTCTGTTGATTGCTGGGACATTGCTGTAGGTCTATCAATAAGAGGGCAGTTCGGGAGTGAGGAGTGATTTGTTTTTTGTAATCTTGGATGAAATATAGTTGAGTTAGTCCATTTTTCTTAATGTTCCTGCAGGTTCCCAGATCGGTGAAGAAGTGTTCCTCTGGCCTCGTCCGCACCATCAAAACATTGGTGAGTATTAGAGTTCCACTTTGCTAGAATTGTTGGGCGGTTCTATTAATATCTAACAGTATCTTTCTTGTTATTACCAATCGTCTGTGAGGATCTTGAGAGTTTGAAGGGGATATTGGCCTACATCTGACCATTGTTATCATGAAGGTTTTCCCAGTTCGTCTCCCATTTTATATGTGGATTGAGTTTGGTGTAAAATAATTTTGTTATTGATCAAGTTGTAGAGAAAGTTGTTATGCCTTGGGGGGGTAGGGGGGGGGTGGTCGCGAGTGGGGGGGTAAATTGTAGATTTCAGTTGAGTCTTTTGAGGTTTCATTTTGTTTTTTAGAGGTGTAAGCAGGGATATGATTGGATATGTTTGAGAAAGCGTTTGGTTTAAGTTGGTATTTGCTTTGTAAGGTAGGGGGAAATGGGATGGTTTACTGGTGGTTATAGTTGACGATTATTTTAGTTGGTATTGATCCCATGAAGATGTCAGTCCGGGAGAAGATTTCAAGGCTGTTTATGGGTATGAAGTCATATAATGTTGTTGCTAGGAGTTTGATTTTTTGTGTATTTTTTCCAGATTTTTCATGGAGCGTTGGGGAGGGTGAGGGGTGATTATTTGCTATATTCTAGGAGGTTGCTCCCACGTAATTGTTTCAGGTAATGGGTTGGACATTTTTTCCTATATTTCGACCTAAGTTTGGTTTGTCTTTGCTTTCCACCAATATCTATTTGATCTAAAGTTGTCTTGGTAAATAGTTTTTAATATTGGTATGATATAGACCTCTGTTTTGCGGTTTTTGGGGAAATGGTTGGTTTTATTCTTGCTTTATTTTATTCCAGATGAATTGTGTTATATTTTTTGTTGCTCGAGCGCCAGGTTTCTGGGAGTTTCTTGGAATTGCTCTGAAGACATAGAAGATCCCGGGGGAGGATTCGCATTTTTGATGCCATTATTTATCCATTAATGATAGGGTCATGATCTTCCAGTTTCTTGTTTGACTTTCTAGTTTTCTACTAGGTGGTATGAAGTGGATTGGAATGGTTTTCAAGGTTGGTGAAATTTTATACCTAGGTCGGTTATTTCCATTGGTTTGTCCCATCTGAATTGATATTTATTAAGGGAGGAGACTAGATAAGGCATGTTACAAAAATAAGTTACGATGGCTATACAAACTAAAGACCTAAGCCCAATGGGTCTTAATGAAGAGAAAGAAATGCATTTTGCATGTTTTTTAGTGTCGTCATGAGGAAAAAGCGTACGTCGTCTCTTTTCTTCTTCTTTTCTTGCCACAAATATGGAAGTGAACAATTGGAATAAGATACAAATGAGCTAGTTCTCCTTTTTTCTTTTTCTTTTTAATTTTTCCCTTTTTTCGTTTTTGTTTAAGATTATAGATGTTACCTCCACTTAAAAGTGCACCTGGTTTGGCACCATTGAGTATGGTGGGTCATAGGTGTACTACAGGTTATTTGGGCTACAAAAATTACCTACGTGTTTTTGTGTATGAGTATTTAGCCTTCAATTGTGATTGCCCCAAG
The DNA here is from genome assembly GCA_019447015.1 of Hymenochirus boettgeri. Lineage (NCBI taxonomy): Eukaryota > Metazoa > Chordata > Amphibia > Anura > Pipidae > Hymenochirus > Hymenochirus boettgeri. Next base: position 253,136,655 of record CM033472.1, on the reverse strand, counting down.
CGATCTTTTATCCATAGGGATTAGCATTGTATAACTAGACTAATGGGAACTCTGACCCTTTGTTTTCTGTATAATGACGTCGAGGTGAGGTACATTGTGAAATGAAACTATGCTTGACGAGCGAACGGGAATGACTATATAAGTTAATTTATTTTAAGTAAAGAATGTTTGTGTTATACATTGAGGGCCCGCACCTCGGTTGCATTATATCTGTATAGTAAATTAGGTGCGGAATGTAAGAATAATGATATGAGACTATTTGATCTTTAGAATGTAAAGAATACATAGATACATTATGCCGAGAATCCGTAGCATAACATTCCAAGTGGGACTAGCGCCACTGTTGTGTTGAAGGAAAAATGGATATTAAGGGGCGGGGTCGTCTAAGATACTTTGAGGATAAAAAGGTATTCACTCGGAGATATCGCGAGGCGACCCTGAAGAAGCCACAGGCTCGGTTGCCATGTTGGTGAATACGCGCTGTAGGTTGTTCAGTAAGGAGTGAGCAGCGGTTGTGGTCATGCGCGGCAGGTGGAACAGATACAAGAGGAAAGAAGATTCCTAAGGAGATGAATACTTACCAGCATCATCGGGGAAGAGGTGGTCCCGTCTCCGTTAGGGGTCCTGGCCTCTCACGTAAGTATCGAGGGAGTTACTTCCGACTTGTGGTTAGGCCTCTTTTTTGTATTTAGGTTCACTAATATTGAACTTTGGTTCTCTTCGCTTATTATATAGTCACATTTTTGACTTAGTTTCATCGTCGGTCCGCTTACGCATGGAGGCTGGATTCGCAGAGTGAATTTTGGTTCTATGGGGACGCCAGTAACCGGTTGTAGGAAATTTTGTATTGTACTATTCTTAAGTGTTATAAGTCGTTCTGCTACACACATATGGTTTAGCACATTGATTATTAATGGGGGGTTCTTATAAAAAAATTTGGAAGCCCTTAAAACGTATTTTTGTATTTTTTCAGACTGTTCTTGTCAGTTGCCTTTTGTGAGGGTCTTTTTCAAGGGGCCACTTTTGGCCTCCATTTGTGTATAGTTGAATGATTTGAATACCTGTAATATTTGGGTTCTTTCTTTTTTGTGCCAGGAGGTTCCATTGCTAAGGCGAAGATAAGATTAGTGGGGAGAGGGGGACCTCTTGTCTGGTTCCATTTTGAGATGTTAAAATGGATGGATATTCATACGGATATGTATACGTTTGCAGATGGGTTGGGTTGCAAAGTGCCATGATTGCTTTTTTAAAGGAGTTTTGTATTCCAAATTTTTCCAGTGACCCGGTTAGGTATTGCAAATTAAGGCTGGTCGAAGGCCCTTTTCTGAGTCTAGTGATATAAAGAGTGATGAGATCTGTGTGTGGTTGGTCAGTCTATAAGGTCGAGAATTATTCTGGGTTGTCTGTGGAATTGTCGGTTCTTGAATAAATCTACTGGTCGAAGTGAGAGATGTTGGAGTATTTGTGGGTCTCCTCAGCCAGGATTTGGAATATAGTTAAGGTCATTGTTTGTAGTAAGGGAGATGGGTCTGTAGTTTCCAACAGTGTCGGGGTCTTTAACTTGTTTTGGGATTGAGTTGATTATGGCTTTAAGCATACTTTAGGAATGTTGGGGTTCAGTGTTTGTTGTTGAAAATGTTTTGCCCAAATATGGAGTAAGGGTAGAAAGTAGGTTTGGTAGTATTCGTTGGTGCACCCATCTTTCCTGGAGATTTGGTTTAGGTTTTGCTTGTTTTGATTGCGTTAATTATTTTCTTGGGAGGAATTGGTTTGTCTAAGTAATCTTTTGTTATGCTGTCGTTTGAGGGTGAGGGTTGGAGGTTTATTGAGTTGAAGAATGCTTCTAAGATTTCTTTATTGGGTTTTTTTAGTTTCTCCGGTTTCTGCTAGGTTGTATAGTTGGAGTAGTAGATGATGAATTGGTTGGATAGTCTGAGATTGGTATCTTGTTGTTTTTTTCTATCATGTATGAGATTTTGGATTGGCTAATTGTTTTTGATTCTATTTGCTAGGTTTCTATTTGTTTACCCTTGGGTGTTGTAGATGAGGCTTTCAATATTCTGAGCATTTTTTCATAGTCATAGGATTAGCGAATGGAGTTTTTCTGTATTCTTTTTCAATGTATTTTAGGTTGTGATGGGTTGAGTTTGTTGGTGCTTCGCTCGTGTGCTATCTTTTGTAGTAGTTCCCAGTTTATTTTGTTTTCTGATTTATTTAGTTGGTGCTGCTTGTGGATGGCATGAAGATGTCTTTTACAGCTTTATGTGCGTTTCACAGTGTGAACCGGGTCTATTCTGGAGGACTCGTTTATTTCGAAATATTCGATATAGCTTTTTGTATATGTTTCTAGATCTGTTGTATGTAGTAGGGTTTGGGTTGAATCTCATGTCTTGTTGGTTGACGTTAAATCTTTCCTTTAGGCGACTTGTTATAGGGCATGGTCTGCCCATTGTAATGGGGAGCTCTTGGTGTTTTGTTGGGAAGTTTTCTGAAGGTCCATGTCACTAGGTATAATCTGTCTAGAGTATGTTGTAGGATTGGGAGAGAAAGAGTATTAGTCCCTCTCTGTTGGTGGGTTGTTCTCATGCATCAAATAGGTGCTTCAGCATTTCAGGGGTTCGTTAAAAATTGGTAGTGTGCTTTGTGGGGACTTAGTCTCGGCGCAGATTCAAGTGGGCGCTCCAAGTGTCTGGTTCAACACTCTCCGCCTATTATAGTATATCTGCTTGGTGGCTAATCTTAACTCTCGCTTATAATTTTCGTATTAAACTTGATTTGTCTCTCGATCTGGGTTCGCATACTAGGTTGGCTAGAGACTCAAGTGTTGGTGGTTTATGGAACAGTGAGGATATAGTATCTGCCCCCCGCCCCGGCGGTCAATCTTAGCTTTATATAGTTTGAACCAGTCCTAGGAAGGCTATTATTGAACATGGGACGCATTAGTTTTTCTTTCATCTGAACCTATCGGCCGAGTGGCAATCACACAATGTTAATGTGTGACCATGATTTATGTTTAAGGAGATGGCGTTCTGATTTTTGTTTCAGAGTTTTGCGCTCCTACCAAAGACAAACTACCGGCCAAATATATGCTATGTCTATCTTGTTGCTGTAGCTCTTTTCCATAGTAGGAATTCTTTGCTGCGGGAGTTTAGTTTAGGACCCTCTGACATTGTAGGATTTGTAGTTTAATTCCATGTAGATCTGGGGGGTTTCGGGTTTGGTGAGGGGGTTTCCTTGTTAGTTGGTTGTTGTTTTGGGTCTCTTAATTACAGACCCGATATGGTGAGGGTTGTTTTTTTTATGGTTTTTTTTTTTTTGTTTTTGTTTTTGGTTGTTTTGTTTGGTGTTTTTTTAGTTTTTTTGTTTACGTGGGGTTTTTTGTTTTTAGGGTGGGTGTTTTGGTTGTTTTGTTTTGATTTGGTTTTTTGGGTTTTTATATAGATCTTTGTATTGGGGGCGGGATGATATTTGCATCAGAATATGAGTGTTTGTAGTTGTAGTATTTTTTGCGGATGTTTGTGGAGGTATAATTTGTGGAGGAAAGGCCAACTGGGGGCTACGGCACACAGCCAGAAATAAAAAAATATAAAAAAACATAGGCAAAAATGAATTGAAGGGGCAGGCATAAGCAGGGAGAGCGAGCTCGATATCCCTAGAAAAAGAAAAACATATAATTAATATTTAATTAAAACATAAATGGGATAGATAAATGCATGGCTTTCGGACATGTTGTATAGGCGAACCCACAATGGTTCGTTAGTAGTTTCAAGAGTAAGTAACCATTATTACTAGTTATTATCGAAAAAAGATATCTAGATTTTTTTGGGATGGATGAGGGCTATTTGACACCTGGAAAATACTTTGTGGTTTTTATTTTTTGTTTTTTTTTTTAAACAGTTCATTGTTTCTTAAGTGACGCTGGTCTATAGTCTAGATTATTTTGTTTGTTGTTTTTAGCTGTATTCTATAAGTTGTGTATAGCGCCCAAGCTAGTGAGGCCAAAAAGTGGACTATTTGGTTTGGAAAAGATGGATTTATTCTGTACCTCTTGCATAATTAGACTTGTCTATGAGGCCACATAGGGAGACAAGAGAGACTACAGAGTTTTTCTCACTGGGGATTCCTGACGATGGAGATAGTATAGGGTTTTATGATTGGATAACATGGTCCGCGTTTCTTTTGTTTGGGGTTATAGTGGGCGCTTATTAAACAAGTGTTTTAACCACTCCTCTTAATGAACAGTATATTATAAGAGGAGATAAGTATTATTTGAATTCCTTGGGGAGTTCCTTGGTATGCTTGATCTCTGTTGTATCTTTATAGGGGTTCTCTACTCTATCTCAGGAGTATTATTGTAATTGGGTTGGATGTGTTTGAAAAATAAGGAAGTATCTCTTAACCTTGATCTTTTTTTAAGATAATAAAGAAAGTTAAGGCCATTATAAAACAGTCACGACATTAGAAAAATTTAACACATTAACACATATCCTTTCTAGAATGAGGTATCAAACAGTTTTCTTGCAGGAGCGTTTGCAGGAGATTCCAGCGTTTTAGGATTCCGCACGGCCGCAGGATAGGAGGTTTTTTAGAGTAGTAGTCCTGGTGTGGGAGTGCAGAGGAAAAGCTCTCTCGTTTCTTGACTACAAAATTTAAAGTTATTAAGCCTTGGCTTTAATTTAGTAGTATGGGGGTTTTTTTTTTTGTTTTTGTTTTTTCACTTGTTTGGGTGTTTGGTTTCAAAATAGTTCTCAGTTTGTTGTAGTTCCCACTCTTTTTTGAATTTTTCCATTTTGTATTGGTTTCTTTAAGTTGGTTTTTTTTTGATGCGTTGAGGGATATATTTAGCTTCATTCGTGGGCTTTGAGAATAGCTTATATGGTTTCTGTGTTTGAAGACATATGATCTTTCTCTTTAAGTACAATCAGACGGACTTGGGAAAACCCCATTTGTATTTTATAGCGGCCATATTTTAGCGTTATGTTCTAATATCTTTGTTTTGGAACTTGTAAAAATTGGCAAAAGGTTTTCTCATTCCACAGGTTCATGGTTTATATCTGTAATATTCATCCATCCAGGGTTCATGGTATTATATCTGTAATATTCATTCAGCAGGGTCATCACGGTTTTATATCTGTAAATAGTAATCCATCCAGGTCATGGTATATCTCGTTAATATTTATCCATCCAGGTCATGGTATATCTGTATATTCATCCATCCAGGTCAGGTTATATCTGTAATATATCATCCAGGTCATGGTTATATCTTGTGTAATATTCATTCATCCAGGGTCCATTGGTATATCTGTAATTATTTCATCCCAACAAGGTCATGGTCTATCGTTAATAATTCATCCACCAGGTCCATGGATTACTGTAATAGTCCTCATCCGTCACGGTATATCTGTAATATATTCACCATCCAGAGGTCATGGTTATATCATCGTAACGATTCATCATCCAGGTCATGGGATATCGTTAATGTAATATGCATCACTTCATTACACCCCATTGTGTGCATTGTCTTTATGGCTTTAACGCTTCTGTAATAATATTCATTCATCCAGGTACTATGCTTTTCGTCTCCGGTCGGTTTTCTCTTTCCTCCGTACTTTTACGCTGTAATATTCATTTCGATCCAGGGCCCATGGTGTATATCTGTAATATTCACAACAGGTCATGGTTTTTATATCTGTAAGAATTCATTCATCCAGGTCATGGTATATATGTAAGATTTCTTTTTCCATCCCTTTGAGGTTCTTCTTATGTCACCGGTATATCTGTAATATTCAATCCATCAGTTACATGGTTTTTTTTATCGGTTTTTTTTTTTTTAGATCTGTTTAAATTTTTGTTTCACACTTTTTATTCTCTATTGGTGTTCCACCCCCCATTTGTAGCCTCTTTTTTTATCTGTTATCGCATTTACATTTCTCTTTTATTTATCCTTTAGTGTCATGGGATTATATCTGTATATTCATCATTCCATGGCATGTTTTAGCTGTACATTCATCCATACAGGGCGTCAATGGTTTTCTGATCTCTGTTAGACGTCACATCGGGTCTAGGTTTTACCACTGCGAACAGTCATTCATAGGTGTTCATGCGTTTTTTTACTATGTTTGTTATATATATTCCACGCTAGGTCATGTGTTTTTTGGATCGTATTTATCTATCTCCATTCTTACTCTATATTTCGTTTGCTTTCCTTTTTACTCTTTTTCCATTTCCCACGCTCGCCGGCATATTCCCCACTACTTATGGTAAGACTTCGCATCACACTCCCATCCGGGATCATTGGTATATCTGTAATAATTATCCATCCCGGTTCATGGCGTATTTATATCTGTAATATTCATCCATCAGGGTCATGGTATATCGTAATATTCATCCTCCAGTCATGGTATATCTGTAATATTCATTCATCAGGGTGGGGGTGGTATGGTATCTCTGTAATATTCATCCATCCCAGGTCCATTTTACCTCTCTCTTCGCTGGTATATTAGTTTCTGTAAATATGTCCTCCGATTCCCCTGGGTTTGCCTTGGTGGGATCATTGGAATATCTGTCTTTTATCTCATCATCCGGGTCCCATGCGCTCCCGGTAGATTGTTATTCTATGAAATTCGCCACCTTCCACCTTTGAGAGGTATGGGATATCTGTGGTAATATTCTATTCATCCGGGTTCTATTTATTCGGGTCAATCCAGGCTGGCCATATCTGTGAAGTAGGTGCCAATCGCACTCGGTAATTGGGTTGTCTCCTATCGTAACCCCTTATTCATCCTTATCAGGGGTAGCTAGGACTATTATCTGTAATATCGCATCCACTTCAGACCAGCGTGGTCATGTGCTTATTCGTGTTAAGGCTCTGTGTGTCATGATTCAGGTTGCATATGTGGTATTATCGTGTAGCTATTAATCCATCCCCCCATGGTTCATGGTATAGCTGTTTATTACTATCATTCGCATCCCGAGGGGTCAGGTATATTTAGTATATTCATAATCCGCTCCATCCCATGCTCCGGGGCCCCCCCCCCCCTCTCCTGTGCATGTGCATTATCTGTAATTATTTCTATATACCAGGTCATGGGGTATAGGTTTTGTTTGTAAGTATTCATTTATTAAGGTCATGGTATATATGTAATAGTCATATCGCGAGGCATATTTTTCGGTATTTCTGAGCGAGCATTCATCGGCGTTATTTTTTTGTCACGCCTTATCGTAAGCTCATTAGTCCAGGTGCCTGCGGTTTTTTTTTATATCGGTAATATCACCACCATCCCCCAGGTCGATGGGCTCATGAGATCTGTATCATTAATCCGAAGGTGAGCGGTGTTGATGGCTTGGTATGTCATTTCATCCAGGTCCACACTATAGGTATATCGGGAATATGCATTCATACAGGTCAAGCGATGGTAGATCGTGGTAGTAACTGGTGATTCCCTCCATTCTCGTGACGGTCAATGGTTAAAACGCACGTCCATCCATAAGTTCATATATGGGCGGGTATGGGTATAATTCGGTTCAGGGACAGCGATCCAGGTCGATGGGGGATTCGTAAGATTTTCATACCATCTCCAGGTCCTTTTGGTTATAGCTGTATATAATTCATCTCTTTCCCGGTCATGGTATATCTTTGTAATATTCACCCAACCCCATACCAGGTCCATCGGTAGTATCTGGAGTTATTGATCATCCCCATTGGTCTTAATGGCGGTGTTGGCGCGGATTTTTTTCCTGCCCCCCCCCCCCCCCCTGGTTTTCGGGTAGCTAGTCTGTAATCATCATTTATCCTTCAGGTTATCTCGCCTATAATTCCCCGCTAATTTTTGCTATTTTCACTGCTCTATCCCATCCAGTAGTGGTTCATGGAGTTTTTATTTGTTTTTGCTATATTGCAGGATCCAGGGGTCAACGATTTTGCCTCTACTCTGTAATGATGATTCATCAGGTCATGGTATGTTGGAAATACTGTCACATTTTTCCCGGGGTCATATCGCGACTCACCCTATCTGTACTTATCATTCATCCAGGTGCCCGGGTGTTTTATTCTGTACTCTCCTTCCCTCAAGGTCATGAGCCGGTAATCTGTGAATAGTTCGTTCAGCCAGGTCCATGGATTCAGTGGTAGCATTTAGTACTACTCCATCCGGTAACCCAATCGGGAGCGTCGCGCGTGCCGGTGTCTAATTAACCCGATGCTAATCCCGAGGGGGATGTTGTTCCCCGGGTCTATGGGGATCCCCATAACTTGATCAGTATACTTCATGTGACCTAGGAAGGCAAAAAAAAACCACCAATTTATGAAGGGGAAAAAATTCCTTCCTGACTCCAATGGCAATCGGAAATTTCCCTGGATCAACTCTACTTTATGTATCAATACTAGAGATGGCCGAACTTCGAAAAATCCGGTCCGCGCGAGGATCCGCGGATTTTCGAAAAAATCCGAAAATTCTAAAATCCGCGAGCGGACCCGTTAAAACGTATTAAAATGAAAGTTCGGCAAAATCTGCATTAAAAGTGGTCTAAATAGCCTTGGTAACGTACACTTAACCACTCAGGGACCGGGTGGAATGGCCTTAGAAGCACGTTATAATGCCAACAATACCTAAAAAGTACAGTCCGCTAGCGTGACTTTAAAAAAACGGTATTTTTCGAAAATAAGAGGATTCCCGTAAAAACGAAGATTTCCGTAAAAAAACGAGGCTTTCTGTAACTATGATAGCTGCCATTGGCTAATTTGGATCATGTGGCTTGCTCCGTCTTGAAAATTTACACGAATTACTCGTTTTTACGAGTATTCTCGTAATTACGTGAATCCTCGTAATTACGTGAATCCTCGTAATTACGAGGATCTTCGGTTTTTCCGTATCCCGAAGTATCGTAGATCCTCGTAATTACGGAGATACTCGTATTTTCGAAAATTTTCGGAAAAAAAAAAAAATCCGCAGTTCGGAAGTCCGGAAAGTCCGGAATAATCCGCCATTCGCGGACGGGAGAAATCCGCGGCGGATCCGGGTTCGGGTCCGCGAACCGGCCTCTCTAATCAATACCAGTAACTTGCAACATTCCTTGTTTGTAACTCATCCAGCTTTTTATTAAACTGACCAATGAACCTGCCATAACAACGTCCACTGGAAGACAGTTCCATAGCTTTACCGTTCTCACAGTGAAACCCTTTCCCAACTCTACTTTATGTATCAATACCAGTAACTTTGTAACATTCCTTGTTTGCAGAAACTCATCCAGCTTTTTATTAAACTGACCAATGAACCTGCCATAACAACGTCCACTGGAAGACAGTTCCATAGCTTTACCGTTCTCACAGTGAAAACCCTTTCCCAACTCTACTTTATGTACAATACCAGTAACTTGTAACATTCCTTGTTGGCAGAAACTCATCCAGCTTTTTATTAAACTGACCAATGAACCTGCCATAACAACGTCCACTGGAAGACAGTTCCATAGCTTTACCGTTCTCACAGTGAAAACCCTTTCCCAACTCTACTTTATGTATCATACCAGTAACTTAACACATTCCTTGTTTGCAGAAACTCATCCAGCTTTTTATTAAACTGACCATGAACCGCCATAACAACGTCCACTGGAAGACAGTTCATAGCTTTACCGTTCTCACAGTGACAAACCCTTCCCAACTCTACTTTATGTATCAATACCAGTAACTTGTAACATTCCTTGTTTGTAGAAAACTCATCCAGCTTTTTATTAAACTGACCAATGAACCTGCCATAACAACGTCCACTGGAAGACAGTTCCATAGCTTTACCGTTCTCACAGTGACAAAACCCTTTCCCAACTCTACTTTATGTATCAATACCAGTAACTTGTAACATTCCTTGTTTGTAGAAACTCATCCAGCTTTTTATTAAACTGACCAATGAACCTGCCATAACAACGTCCACTGGAAGACAGTTCCATAGCTTTACCGTTCTCACAGTGAAAAACCCTTTCCCAACTTGAAGCCTAAACCTTTTCTCTTCAAGTCTTAAGGGATGTCCACGTGCCTCTGACATGTTCTATTGGTGAACAATGCCCCAGATAGTTTATTGTATGGCCCATTAATGTATTTATACACAGTAATCATATCCCCACACAAGCACCTTTTCTCCAGCGTACATAATTGTAACTTTTCCAGTTCTCAATTCATATTCAAGCTCCCCTAATCCCCTTATTAATTAGTTGCCCTTCTCTGAACCCTTTCCATTTCAAAGATGTCCTTTTTGTACACAGGATTCCAATTGCACTGCATATTCCAAATGAGGCCTTACCAAGCTTTGTAAAGAGGGGAATTACATTTTCCTCCCTTGAATACATTTTTCTCCCTTATATGTAGGTCCCTGACCAGCTTGCTGTTTTATGGAGGTCCCTGAACACCTTGCTGTTATATTGGAGGTCCCTGATCCCTTGCTGTTATATGGAGGTCCCTGACACCTTGCTGTTATATGGAGGTCCCTAACACCTTGCTGTTATATGGAGTCCCTGACACCTTGCTGTATATGGATGTCCCGACGCCATCCAGTCCAACCCATCTAGCAATATCCTCATTTCCTGCCTAACTGTTGATCCAGAGGAAGGCAAAAAAACCCCACCAAATTTATGAAGGAGGAAAAAATTCCTTCCTGACTCCAAGTGGCAATCGGAAATTTCCTTGGATCAACTCTACTTTATGTATCAATACCAGTAACTTGCAACATTCCTTGTTTGCAGAAACTCATCCAGCTTTTTTTTTAAACTGACCAATGAACCTGCCATTACAACGTCCACTGGAAGACAGTTCCATAGCCTTACCGTTCTCACAGTGAAAAACCCTTTCCGAGCTTGAAGCCTAAAACTTTTTTCTTCAAGTCTTAAGGGATGTCCTTGTGTCCTTTGACATGTTCTATTGGTGAACAATGCCCCAGATAGTTTATTGTATGGCCCGTTAATGTATTTATACACAGTAATCATATCCCCACGCAAGCGCCTTTTCTCCAGCGTACATAATTGTAACTTTTCCAGTCTCTCTTCATATTCAAGCTCCCCCAATCCCCTTATTAATTTAGTTGCCCTTCTCTGAACCCTTTCCATTTCAAAGATGTCCTTTTTGTACACAGGATTCCAAAATTGCACTGCATATTCCAAATGAGGCCTTACCAATGCTTTGTAAAGAGGGAGAATTACATTTTCCTCCCTTGAATACATTTTTCTCCCTTATATGTAGGTCCCTGACAGCTTGCTGTTTTATGGAGGTCCCTGACACCTTGCTGTTATATGGAGGTCCACGTCTGCCCCATTTATTAACCCTTCCACTCTCACACTTATTAACCCTTCCACGTCTCACTCATTATTAACCCTAACTTTACTTGTCCGACACTTTGTGGCAGAGTTTCTATTGCCCATAATGTTTTTCACTTCCAGTTGTGCAGGTAAGAAATGTGACTTACTGGAAAGGTGACATCCTATGACAAGTCCACACGTGGTCTGAGCACTATAAGAGAACTTTACTGTATACTGTAATATTAAAATTTTCTAAAATAAAATATAAAGTATTACATGCCCTGCACATGAAGAAGTATCCAGGAGACTCCCTCCCACTGACCTATTAACTGGATACACAGGATTTTGGGAAATTGAAATCTTGAAGTACTTAAAGACTTTAACAAATATTTGTAAACCTGACTGCATGCCTAGGTGCTTGATATTATACCCTGGACCAATGGGTCTGAATGGATCACCTATATTCAATAGGTTCATATATAATGTACATTAACAAGAGTAGCTTTTCATTTTATAGAAAACTGTATTGTTTGAGCTCCACCCCACTTCAGTCTGGGATCTATCTAATGGGAAAAAAGCATTCATGTAGAACATGTCTTCCTACTCGTTAGGCCTTGCCAGATAGGGGGTGGAGCAACAACCATACAGTTGTCCTTTTAGTGTATAAGGATAAACTATAAATACTCACATATATCAGGGACAGTGGCTGAGAGGACTCACTTAGGGGCAGCCCGAAAATGTGCTTCAGTTGGGACACAGTGACATGGATTGTGGCTGCTGTGGTATATCCCCGAACCAGCGGCTCTGACAGGTAGGAGACCACAAACCCAAACTGGACTAAACCCAAATCACCTGCAGAAAACGAAATAGTCTTGCTGGAAACACTGCGTCACATAAGTCAAACAGTTTTCAATTCATTCTCCAAGGATTTCTGGGTTATTTCATGTTTATAGTTAATGTTTAAAGTTATTTAAACCCCTCACTGAGACTCCTAATGACATTTACCTGGAACAGACCCACTATAAAGTCATGGCCGCCACAACCTCCACTCTGGCTTTGTCTCTCGCACTGTATCGATTAGCAGAGAATCATTCCCTGGCAGGATAAAGTTATCATTGGGTACCATGACTCTGTCACACTGCCGTCATGATGGAGACCACTGCGAAGCTTCCTATAAAGAGAGAACGTGTCTAAACAATCACTGGATACAAGAACTAGCAGCCAATCAAACCAAGGATTTGGGGGCTTCTAATAACGCCCCTTAAAATAATAGGCAGGTCCTGATAAACTATAATGCTCCCATTCACGGCGGCTCTAATACATAAAAGCAAAAAAAGCGAGGACCAGGTTCTAATAATTCATTACACTCCAATTAATGGGTGGCCCCTAAAGGGTGCACTATTATTGATGGGTGGCCCCTACATAGGTGCAGTCCAGTTCATGGGTGGTCCCTGAAAAATGGGTGCAATATATTGAGTGTGGCCCCTAACTCCCAGGTGCACTCCAATTTATGGGTGGCCCCTAAAAAATGGGTTTATTATTATTGACGGGTGACCCCTAACCCACAGGTGCACTCCAATTCATGGGTGGCCCCTAAAAAATGGGTTTACTATTATTGACGGGTGACCCCCTAACACACAGGTGCACTCCAATTCAGGGTGGCCCCTAATGAAACCAGGTGAGTTCTTTGATATATTATTCAAACACTTTTTGATAAATGCTCATTCGGAGTTGGTGAATCCTCATCTGCTGTTCAGTAACTTACCTATTGAGACATGTTTGGATGTTCCAAATACAGAATAGACAAAGACCGGAAAAAATGATGAATATAATCCAAACACTGGGGGCACTCCAGCAAAAGAGCGTAGGCCAACCTATGAGCAAATCAACCCAGAAGGGTTCACAGCAAATTCTCATTGGCCCTTGCTACATCCTCTAGGGTATCGCAGTGATCTTTATTGGCGGCAAAAATGTAATGGCAAATGACTGGATCATATCACAAAATTTGGGATATTGTACCTTTACCACCATTACAAAATATGTGGATGAATTTGATTTATACCCTTGGTTTAGGTGTGCAGGGTCCTATCCTTTATATTACTATGGTATTGGACTTTGTATTTTTCACCAGTTTTATATGGTATAACAAAACTTACCATTGGTCATGTTAATATGGTATACCCATCACAGGTGCTCATTTATGGGATGGGCTGTGGTAAATTTGAAGAAATTGACCAATTCAATATTGCTAAAGCACCCATACACCCGGCACAACCAAATTCTAATGTTGGCAAATACCTGCCATTAGAATTCACACAGAGTCGCCTGTTTACAATTTACCCAGAGCAGCAACTGTTACGGTATATTAAACTGACGAGAGGCCAGCCATTATGGTTCCCTGGTATATCTTTCTGATGGGCAAAATATTTCACCCAATGATGGCAGACGTAGTCTCTACACATTGTGCCGCTATTTAACTTCCACATTCGGAATTTATAAACCAAGATTGTAACATAACTATGGACATAACTACTGATAACATTCGGTTATTTATAGCCGCATGGAAACTTCCATCCATCCAGTATTTCCCGTACCAACCGGTTATGACAATACCCCTAAGCCTGGGTGGAGGATAAAGTAAAGCTACCTTGTGGAAGATGCAGGATGCCCACACTGACCCAGATATATGTCCCCAAGTAGCCATTCTTTAACAGGGTAACGAGGTAACCAATGGAGATGGGAATAAACTGGAATAGTAAAGTTTAGCTGCAGATTTCGAACATCTGGAAAAGAAACATTCACCAGTATTCTAAGGAATCCTTTAGTTAGACAGTCATAAAGATACCACAATATACACCATAGGGACAATGCATTGGGACACGCGCTGCCATTACAACAGGAACTTTTATGCTGGGATTAAAGGAAGTTCAGTGCAAATCCATATACTTTTAAGAAAAAAGTGCAGTAATTTTCCATCCCAATGACCTTAATCTGCCCATTCAGCATTGTGTCTGTATATAAATAAATGCACACCGAAATACTGACTTCCTGTTTGCAGGATGCCTAGTGAACCATTATGGTCTTGCCCTTGACCCAGAGACTGGGTTGATTCAGTTGCTCAGTAGAGATCTGAGCATCTTTGACCCATCCAACAGCCAATCATAAATTACTGTTAGGAACATTCCAAGGATGTGGTGCATTCTGGGAAGAAAGAACCGTTAGAACCTGAATGTCAGCTCACTGATGTCAACAGCAGGGAACAGCAAAGGGTATGAAACAACCGATTTTTAATGCATAATCCAAATGAAGAATTTTTAAATATTAATATTTTCCACTGAAATTTCCCTTTAATGTCACAAGAAGCTTGGAATGCTAAAAGTTACTGATTGTACAGAATGTAAGCGTTTATACCCATTATGTACCTCAACCTCTGTACTGGTCTGCCATGTTGTTAAAAAATTCTTCTACTTGGTGATTGGTCACATGGGTAATTATGGAGAATGACTGCCATGATATTTTGGTCAAACAGGCCAAGATATCATCCATTATTACCCACGTGGCGGTTCTTTTATGTCTGATTTTTAGACAAAACCAGTTGCCAAGTTATTGGTCTGGTTGTAATTATTTATACTAATTGATTGTTGTTCTGTGATGTCACCTCTCTGCAAAGGAATAATTGGCTGGGGGTATTAGTGTATGCGGAAGATTCATTTGATTAGATTATTAAGATTAGATTACCTTGGCCTTGGTTGACCTGGTTTGAATCTTGGCTAATTGTCTTGTAAACTAGCCTTGCAATGTATTCAACTTTACTGTTTACATTTATTTGGATGAAATTCAGCCATTTTGTACAGAATATCAATAATAGATAATACAATCATTACCGCAGGCCATGTATTTAAACACATCTCCTAGGGTTGTCGTCTTTACACTGGGTAAATCTGATGTGTCCGGAGTCATTTTCAGAATTAATTCCCCTTTAACTAATACTCACTTCCAAATATATAATTCCGTCTAGTCATGGCATTCACGGAAAGATGCTTTGGTGGAATTCATAGCGCCCAACAGAGAAAGTCAACCCAATGAAAGCCAAACTTCACGGACAGACTTTCCCACCCTCCAAGCAAGCTTTTCCTTTCAAGACACAAGCTTCAGGGATCTAGTATAGAGGGAGAGGCCACTAGAAACATTGGGCATTTGAAAGGAATGATAGTCTCATTTATGAGGTACATACTGCTTGGTTGGATGTAGTAGATTTTTTAAAATACCTTGTTCATTTTTCTTTTACCTTAAGTTTCCTTTAACAGAGTTGAATAGAGAACGCACTGTACTCTGGGGGTTGGACGATATTCCTCCCAGTTCTTCCTCCTGCGCACAGGGCGATCAATACAGTATTTCCCATTGGGGCAGCTTAGTTGTTTGCTCTCCATAGCGGGGATTAGTGCACTGATCACAGAAGAAACTTTCTTTGTTGCATGGAAATCTGATTGGCTCCCTTCCCCTTTTTTTTATAAGCAAAACGTACCACACCGTTATACAAGCGGCACCAATAAACTGCATTTTATTGTCAGGTATTTAATATTTAATTAACAAATCCAACAGTTCTACAAACCCCCAACACAATAGTTTTATGTATTTAATTTACCATTTTGTTATACTATATTCGTTGGATAACAGGGTTGAAAGCCATGTTTTAAAGGTGCGGTATTTAATGCTGTATTCTGCCTACTAAAATATATTATAACAATCCTTTTATTAACCCCCTAGTGAACAGTAGAGCCATTTATTACATGGGTAGGAGGAAAATATATATATTCTCTGCTGAAACATAGGGCCATATTTTAAAAGAGCAAAAAGTACGAAATGTTTTCGCATTCGCTTTTCGCATGGTTTTTCGCCAAAAGACAGTTAACGCTATTTATAAAGGTCACGTTAACGAATGGCGAAACCGTTTCCGCGAGCTATCGCTAAACCCTTAGCCTTACTTCGCAAGGGTTTTTAGCGAAAAGGGAGCAAAAAGGCATAACGCGATTTATAAAAGAGCGAAAGTGGTTTTTTGCGTTAAAAAGACGAAAGATTAGCGCGACCCTGAAGGGGGTGAAAAGTCATTGTTTGGCTAAAAGGCATTCTAATGGGTAATATGTCTTGAAAAAGCGAACGCGCATTAGAAGGGCGATCGCGCATTGAATGTAATATGCCTTGAAAAGCGAACGCGCATTGAAGGGCGAACGCACATTAGAAAGGCGACCGCACATTATAATGGAATATGCTTTGAAAGGCGATCGCGCATTAGAAAGGCGAACGCACATTAGAAAGGCGACCGCGCATTATAATGGAATATGCCTTGGAAAGGCATCGCGCATTAAAAGGCGAATGCACATTAGAAAGGTGACCGCGCATTATATGGAATATGCCTTGGAAAAGCGAACGCACATTAGAAAGGCGAACGCACATTAGAAAGGCAACGCACATTATAATGGAATAGGCCTTGGAAAGCGAACGCCATTAGAAAGGCGAATGTGCAGTGCAAAAAGAAATTGTATTCCAATTGAGAAATTCTAAGAAGATTGACTAAATAAGACATGGCTGACTTCTTGGTAAATGTGAGGTGGCCATTTTGAACTTGACATCATTTTCTATGGGCTTTTCTCTGGTTTTGAATGGTTTTCGCAATGCAGTCTTTCTTAGATGCTTTAAGTTTTCGCTGCGATACTTTTCGCTCTTTATCGCGCCCGTTCGCCTTTTTCAGCCCGAAGTGTGTTTTTTTTCGCTTTTTTATAAATAAGGCGAAACGAAGCCCCAAATGGGGCTATTTTCCTGCGATGCTGTGCTGCGCTAATTATTTGGCGAAAAAAACAATCCTTTTATAAATATCCCCATAGTCAAGTTTTATAGCTATTTGTAAATAATACCAAGTATATGCTTATATGTATATATTTTGCTCTAATAACCAGATCCCAAATCTCCTCTGTACTGGACAACAACCTGGCTCCCCGTTAAACACGCATTACATACAAAATCCTTCTCCTAACATTTAATCCCTTCGCTCTGCTGCTCCTCCTTATATTTCCTCTCTAGTGTGTCCCCATATGTTCCTGCCCGTACCCTCCGCTCATCACAGAATCATCTCCTGTGCGACCCCCCACCTTGTTCTGCTTCCTCTCGTCCATGCCATAACCTAAATCAGCAGGTTTAAATCTAGCCTTACATCCTACCTATCTGGTAACCAGCACAGTATATGGTATCTATATATCTATATATGATAAATCTAACCTTACATCCTACCTATCTGGTAACCAGCACAGTATATGATATCTATATATGATAAATCTATACCCTTACATCCTACCTATCTGGTAACCAGCACAGTATGGTATCTATATATCTATATATGATAAATCTACCTTACATCCTACCTATCTGGTACCAGCACAGTATATGGTATCATATATCTATATATGATAATCTACCTTACATCCTACCTATCTGGTAACCAGCACAGTATATGGTATCTATATATCTAATATGATAAATCTACCCTTACATCCTACCTTCTGGTAACCAGCACAGTATATGGTATCTATTATCTATATATGATAAATCTACCTTACATCCTACCTATCTGGTAACCAGCACAGTATATGGTATCTATATATCTATATATGATAAATCTACCCTTACATCCTACCTATCTGGTACCAGCCTCAGTATATGGTATCTATATAAATAATCTACCCTTACACATCCTACCTATCTGGTAACCAGCACAGTATATGGTATCTATATATATAAATCTAACCCTTACATCCTACCTATCTGGTAACCAGCACATAATGATACTATATATCTATATATGATAAATCTACCCTTACATCCTACCTATCTTGGTAACCAGCTCAGTATATGGTATCTATATATAATAATCTACCCTTACATCCTACCTATCTGGTAACCACACAGTATATGGTATCTATATATGATAAATCTACCCTTACACCTACCTATCTGTAACCAGCACAGTATATGATATCTATATATGATAAATCTACCCTTAACATCTTACCTATCTGGTAACCAGCACAGTATATTGGTATCTTATAATATATATTGATAAATCTAATCGCCTTAAATCCTACCTATTTGGTAACCAGCACAGTAATATGATATCTATATATCTATATATGATAAATCTACCCTTACATCCTACCTATCTGGTAACCAGCTCAGTATATGGTATCTATATATAATAAATCTACCCTTACACCTACCTATCTGGTAACCAGCACAGTATATGGTATCTATATATGATAAATCTACCCTTACATCCTACCTATCTGGTAACCAGCACAGTATATGATATCTATATATGATAAATCTACCCTTACATCTTACCTATCTGGTAACCAGCACAGTATATGGTATCATATATTATATATGATAAATCTAGCCTTAAATCCTACCTATTTGGTAACCAGCACAGTATATGATATCATATGTCTATATATGATAAATCTACCCTTACATCCTACCTATCTGGTAACCAGCACAGTATATGAATCTATAATCTATATATGATAATGTACCCTTACATCCTACCTATCCCGGTAACCAGCACAGTATATTGTATCTATATACTATATATGATAAATCTACCCTTACATCCTACCTATCCGGTAACCAGCACAGTATATGGTATCTATATATGATAAATCTAACCTTACATCCTACCTATCTGGTAACCAGCACAGTATATGATATCTATATATGATAAATCTACCCTTACATCCTACCTATCTGGTAACCAGCACAGTATATGGTATCTATATATCTATATATGATAAATCTACCCTTACATCCTACCTATCTGGTAACCAGCACAGTATATGGTATCTATATATCTATATATGAAAATCTAACCTTACATCCTACCTATCTGGTAACCAGCACAGTATATGGTATCTATATATCTATATTGATAAATCTACCCTTACATCCTCCCTACTGGTACCGCACAGTATATGGTATCTATATATCTATATATGATAAATCTACCCTTACATCCTACCTATCTGGTAACCAGCACAGTATATGGTATCTATATATCTATATATGATAAATCTACCCTTACATCCTACCTATCTGGTAACCAGCACAGTATATGGTATCTATTATTATAAATCTACCCTTACATCCTACCTATCCGGTAACCAGCACAGTACATGGTATCTATATATCTATATATGATAAATCTACCCTTACATCCTACCTATCTGGTAACCAGCTCATAATGGTATCTATATATAATAAATCTACCCTTACATCCTACCTATCTGGTAACCAGCACAGTATATGTAGCTATATATGATAAATCTACCCTTACATCCTACCTATCTGGTAACCAGCACAGTATTGATATCTATATCTATATATGATAAATCTACCCTTACATCCTACCTATCTGGTAACCAGCTCAGTAATGGTATCTATATATATAAATCTACCCTTACATCCTACCTATCTGGTACCAGCACAGTATATGGTATCTATATTGATAAATCTACCCTTACATCCTACCTATCTGGTAATCAGCACAGTATATGATATCTATATCTATATATGATAAATCTACCCTTACATCTTACCTATCTGGTAACCAGCACAGTATATGGTATCTATATATATATATATGATAAATCTAGCCTTAAATCCTACCTATTTGGTAACCAGCACAGTATATGATATCTATATGTCTATATATGATAAATCTACCCTTACATCCTACCTATCTGGTAACCAGCACAGTATATGATCTATAAATCTATATATGAATAAATGTACCCTTACATCCTACCTATCCGTAACCAGCACAGTATATTGTATCTATATATGATACATGTACCCTTACATCCTACTATCTGGTAACCAGCACAGTATATGATATCTATATATGATAAATCTAGCCTTACATCCTACCTATCTGGTAACCAGCACAGTATTGATATCTATATATGATTAATCTACCCTTACATCCTATCTATCTGGTAACCAGCACAGTATATGGTATCTTTATACCTATATATATTAAATCTAGCCTTACATCCTACCTATCTGGTAACCAGCACAGTATATGGTATCTGTATTCCTATATATAATCTACCCTTGCATCCTACCTATCCGGTACCCAGCACAGTATATGGTATCTATATATCTATATATGATAATGTACCCTTACATATCCTACCTATCTGGTAACCAGCACAGTATATGATATCTATATATGATAAATTTACCCTTACATCCTACCTATCTGGTAACCAGCACAGTAATATGATATCTATATATCTATATATGATAAATGTACCCTTACATCCTACCTATCTGGTAACCAGCACAGTATATGATATCTATATATGATAAATTTACCCTTACATCCTACCTATCTGGTACCAGCCACAGTATATGATA
Source organism: Hymenochirus boettgeri (assembly GCA_019447015.1). Taxonomy (NCBI): domain Eukaryota; kingdom Metazoa; phylum Chordata; class Amphibia; order Anura; family Pipidae; genus Hymenochirus; species Hymenochirus boettgeri. The sequence continues at coordinate 253,115,913 of CM033472.1, read as the reverse complement.
TCTATATATCTATATATGATAAATCTACCCTTACATCCTACCTATCTGGTAACCAGCACAGTATATGGTATCTTATACTATATATGATAAATCTAACCTTACATCCTACCTATCTGGTAACCAGCACAGTATATGATATCTTATATGATAAATCTACCCTTACTCCTCTATCTGGTAACCAGCACAGTATATGGTATCTATATATCTATATATGATAAATCTCCCCTTACAATCCTACCTATCTGGTAACCAGCACAGTATATGGTATCTATATATCTATATATGATAATCTAACCTTACATCCTACCTATGGTACCAGCACAGTATATGATATCTATATATCTATATTGATAAATCTACCCTTACATCCTACCTATCTGGTAACCAGCACAGTATATGATATCTATAAATCTATATATGATAATCTACCCTTACATCCTACCTATCCATTAACCACACGTATATTGTATCTATATATGATAATGTACCCTTACATCCTACTATCTGGTAACAGCACAGTATATATATATCTATATATGATAAATCTAGCCTTACATCCTACCTATCTGGTAACCAGCACAGTATATGATATCTATATATGATTAATCTACCCTTACATCCTATCTATCTGGTAACCAGCACAGTATATGGTATCTTATACCTATATTGATAAATCTAGCCTTACATCCTACCTACCTGGTAACCAGCACAGTATATGGTATCTGTATATCTATATATGATAAATCTACCCTTGCATCCTACCTATCCGGTACCAGCACAGTATATGGTATCTATATATCTATATATGATAAATGTACCCTTACATCCTACCTATCTGGTAACCAGCACAGTATATGATATCTGTATAACAGCAAGGGGTCAGGGACCTCCATATAACAGCAAGGGGTCAGTGACCTTCATATAACAGCAAGGAGTCAGGGACCTCCATATAACAGCAAGGTGTCAGGGACCTCCATATAACAGCAATGGTTCAGTGACCTCCATATAACAGCAAGGAGTCAGGGACCTCCATATAACAGCAAAGGGTAATAATGTGTCAGATGTGGAAGGGCTAATAATGTGTGAGACGTGGAAGGGTTAATAATGTGTCAGACGTAGAAGGGTTAATAACGTGTGGGATGTGGAAGGGTTAATAACGTGTGAGACGTAGAAGGGTTAATAACGTGTGAGCGTGGAAGGGTTAAAACGTGTGAGACGTGGAAGGGTTAATAACGTGTGAGACGTGGAAGGGTTAATAACATGTGAGACGTAGACGGGTTAATAACGTGTGAGACGTGGAAGGGTTAATAACGTGTGAGACGTGGAAGGGTTAATAACGTGTGAGACGTAGAAGGGTAATAAAGAGTGAGATGTAGAAAGGTTAATAACGTGTGAGACGTAGAAGGGTTAATAACTTGTGAGACGTAGAAGGGTTAATAAAGAGTGAGATGTAGAAGGTTAATAACGTGTGAGACATAGAAGGGTAATAACGGGTGAGACATAGAAGGGTTAATAATGTGTTAGACGTAGAAGGGTTAATAACGTGTGAGACGTAGAAGTTAGAAGGGTTAATATGTGTGAGACATAGAAGGGTTTATAAACGTGTGAGACGTAGAGAGGTTATAACGTGTGAGACGTAGAAGGGTAATAACATGTGAGACGTAGAAGGGTAAAGGGTAATAATGTGTGAGACGTGAGAGTAGAAGGGTTAATAATGAGTGAGACGTGGAAGGGTTAATAATGTGTGAGACGTAGAAGGGTTAATAACATGTGAGAAGTAGAAGGGTAATAATGAGGTGAGACGTAGAAGGGTTATAATGAGTGAGACGTGGAAGGGTTAATATGTGTGAGACGTAGAAGGGTTAAAAACGTGTGGACGTAGAAGGGTTAATAACGTGTGAGACGTAGAAGGGTTAATAACGTATGAGACGGTAGAAGGGTTAATAACGTGTGAGACGTAGAAGGGTTAATAACGTATGAGACGTGGAAGGGTTAATAATGTGTGAGATGTGGATGAGTTAATAATGAGTGAGACGTGGAAGGGTTAATAATGTGTGAGACGTGGAAGGGTTAATAATGAGTGAGACGTAGAAGGGTTAATAATGAGTGAGACGTAGAAGGGTTAATATGAGTGAGACGTAGAAGGGTTAATAACGTTGTGAGACATAGAAGGGTTAATAACGTGTGAGATTTGGAAGGGTTAATGGTGAGACGTGGAAGGGTTAATAATGAGTGAGACGTGGAAGGGTTAATAACGTGTGAGACGTTAGAAGGGTTAATGTGTGAGACGTGGAAGGGTTAATACGTGTGAGACGTAGAAGGGTTAATAATGTGTGAGACATGGAAGGGTTAATAACGTGTGAGATGTAGAAGGGTTAATGTGTGAGACGTGGAAGGGTTAATAATGAGTGAGACGTGGAAGGGTTAATAACGTGTGAGACGTAGAAGGGTTAATAATGTGTGAGACGTGGAAGGGTTAATAATGAGTGAGGACATGGAAGGGTAATAACGTGTGAGGACGCAGAAGGGTTAATGTGTGAGACATGGAAGGGTTAATAACGTGTGAGACGTAGAAGGGTAATAACGTCTGAGATGTAGAACGTTAATAACGTGTGAGACGTGGAAGGGTTATAATGAGTGAGACGTAGAAGGGTTAATAATGAGTGAGACGTGAAGGGTTAAATGGTGAGATGTAGAGGGTAATAATGAGTGAGACGTGGAAGGGTTAATAATGTGTGAGACGTAGAAGGGTTAATAATGTGTGAGACGTAGAAGGGTTAATAATGAGTGAGTCGTGGAAGGGTTAATAATGTGTGAGACGTAGAAGGGTTAATAATGTGTGAGACGTAGAAGGGTTAGTAATGAGTGAGTCGTGGAAGGGTTAATAATGAGTGAGACGTGGAAGGGTTAATAATGTGTGAGATGTAGAAGGGTTAATAATGTGTGAGACGTAGAAGGGTTAATAATGTGTGAGACGTGGAAGGGTTAATAATGATTGAGCCATAGACGGGTTAAAGGATAACTACACTGGAAAATTAAGTTAGGGTCAATTGGAAGCTGCAGCTTTGAAAATACTTTTGGCATATTTTTTTTTCCCCTAAGCCCCCCCACAGCGTCCACCACATGCGTGCACTGACGTCGTGTTGCGTCCGTATTGAGGCCTACCAATCAGGAGGTAGATGATAATCTCGGAGGGGAAGACCTAAACATGCACCTAAGGACAAACAATATGTCAGCATCTTTAAATCTAGGCTGTGGGGGAGCTTAGGGGGAAAAAAAATATGCCAAAAGCATTTTTAAAGCTGCAGCTTCCAACTGAGCATAACTTAATTTTCCAGTGTACTTATTAATGTGTGTAAAGTCACTGGATGTCATTAAAGGGGCTGTAGGTCACATGGACAGGGGTCTATATAGTTTATTTCCTGTTGTCTCAAAATTTATCAGCAGTTTAATAAGTAAAGTTTTCTGGTTCCATTCGGCCACTCATGGTGAAGAGTAACCTCCTTCCAATACACTTCTGATACGTGGGTTAGCTGGGATTCATTGGTTTTGTGGTTATATTAAAACTATCTATCATATATGTTTCTTTCTTACAGTCCCTCGTCAGTTTGTTTCGTAGGAACGAAGAACAAACATCGCCACCCTAGTTGTCAGCTCATTGCCCGATATGCCTCTTCGTGTGAAGGGAATCAACCAAAGGCTAACGCTCAAAGCTTCTATGCCCATCCCTATTGAACTAATCGTGGTAAGAGCAAAACGTACATTTCATTTACCAATCAACACTCTGCCATTCCCATCATTTACATTTCATTTATAAGGTGATATCACTGTAATAATGTATCTCCCACCAATCAACACTTTCCCCTTTCCAATCATTTACATTTCATTCATAAGGTGATATCACTGTAATAATGTTATTCCCACCAATCACACTTCCCCTTTCCAATCATTACATTTCATTCATAAGGTGATATCACTGTATAATGTATCTCCAATCCAATAACACTCCCCTTTCCAATCATTTCATTTCATTCATAAGGTGATATCACTGTAATAATGTATCTCCCACAACAACAACTTTCCCCTTTCCAATCATTTACATTTCATTCATAAGGTGATATCACTGTAATAATGTTACTCACCAATCAACAACTTTCCCCTTTCCAATCATTTACATTTATTCATAAGGTGATATCACTGTAATAATGTATTCTCCACCAATCAAACACTCTCCCCTTTCCATTTACATTTCGTTCATAAGGTGATATCACTGTAATAAGTATCTCCCACAATCAACACTCTCCCTTTCCATTCATTTACATTTCATTCATAAGGTGATATCACTGTAATAATGTATCTCCCACCAATCAACACTCTCCCCTTTTCATTCATTTACATTTCATTCATAAGGTGATATCACTGTAATAATGTATCTCCCACCAATCAACACTCTGCCATTCCCATTCATTTACATTTCGTTCATAAGGTGATATCACTGTAATAATGTATCTCCCACCAATCAACACTCTCCCCTTTTCATTCATTTACATTTCATTCATAAGGTGATATCACTGTAATAATGTATCTCCCACCAATCAACACTTTCCCTTTCCAATCATTTACATTTCATTCATAGGTGATATCACTGTAATAATGTATCTCCCACCAATCAACACTTTCCCCTTTCCAATCTTTACATTATTCATAAGGTGATATCACTGTAATAAGTATCTCCCACCATCAACACTTCCCTTTCCAACATTTAAATTTCGTTCATAAGGTGATATCACTGTAATAATTTATCTCCACCAATAAACACTCTCCCCTTTCCATTCATTTACATTTCATCATAAGGTGATATCACTGTAATAATGTATCTCCCACCAATCAACACTTTCCCCTTTCCAATCATTACATTTCATTCATAAGGTGATATCACTGTAATAATGTATCTCCCACCAATCAACACTTTCCCCTTTCCAATCATTACATTTCATTCATAAGGTGATATCACTGTAATAATGTATCTCCCACCAATCAACACTTTCCCCTTTCCAATCATTTACATTTCGTTCATAAGGTGATATCACTGTAATAATTTATCTCCCACCAATCAACACTCTCCCCTTTCCATTCATTTACATTTCATTCATAAGGTGATATCACTGTAATAATGTATCTCCCACCAATCAACACTCTCCCCTTTCCATTCATTACATTTCGTTCATAAGGTGATATCACTGTAATAATGTATCTCCCACCAATCAACACTCTCCCTTTCCAGCCAGAATCTAAAAATATAGAGATCACACCTATAATAGTGCAAACTGTAAGTGAATACACCTGATGAAGCGTGATTATCCCCTGAAACGTTGTTACTGATGCACCTGGTGGAATAAAGTTTAAAGTTTACATACTGTAATACAGTAGGTGTGCTACTCGATATTTTTTGATTCTGGCTATTTGATTTTTCAACCCAGGGTAAGGGTTTATGAGAGTCTCAGTGGTGTAACTAACACCCTGGCACCCCCCTAATTTGTGGTCGATGTGCAGGTTTTAATCAGTTGATCGCGTGATGAATGAAAAATATGGGCAATCAGCGTTTAAAAGACCGGAACTGAACTGGCAGTTCAGGTCAGTTAAATAGCTGATTGCGCGTATGTTTCATTCATCACGCGATCAACTGATTAAAACCTGCACATCGACGCACAAATCTTGCAGTCTGCGGAGGGAGTCAGGGGCCAGCCCCAAACTCGCGGGGGGCCATGGGGCCCTTCTGGTACACCCCTGGAGAGTATGGCATCCTGGGTGGAGCGCAGTGGATAACCCCTTATGATATTGCTAATCCTTTTCCCGCCACTCCGTGTTCCAACTAATGTCGCCACATGGACAGGGACTATTTCCAGTCCTACAGAAATACTAGATCAGCCCTCATTGAACCATATTACATATACAGCTGTAACTACTCACAGGCAGACAGCTAAATATCAAATCCATAATAGTGTCTATTTGTTCTTCAGCTTGTGATCTCTACAGGGTCTCCTATGGGATAAACCTGCACAGAACCTATGGCGTTGGCATTGTAGGAGACATCCTACTGGGTTGGTATTTCCTTCTATTCCATCTCTTTATGTGCCATGGGTTATATGAGTGAAATGAATGATAATAATATTGACATGTGACAGTTCTGGATTATTAAAGGGCAAATAACCCTTAACCTTTCACCCCAATAGAATGATGTGCTTCTTGCAGAGTATGCATATAATTTAATGGAGATTTGGTTAGGAGCAAAGGATCATGGTCTTTAAAGGACGGGCCTGATCAATTTTTCAGTTAATATTATAATCAGGTTATATAAACAAGGCAAGAAAAATGAATCCTTTTTAAAGGGACACTATTATCTTTCAGTATCTGACTTCTTACTGGCTCCTCCATAGTCAGTGTCCCTGACACTCCTCTTATTTCTGACAAAGTTGAGCATATTAAATATGGGGAGGGCATACTGTGGGAGGGACAAAAGAGCAGTCAGTAATGCCTAACTATAATGTCCTTTAAGTTATCTGTTATGATAACCCCAAAGCTATTTTTATGCAATCGGTTGTACTATTGCTTGTGGAAAATTTTGATATGTGAGTTTTTCCTTCCTGTAGATTAGTTGCACCCAGCGTACCCAAGGTTGACTACTTTTTGATGTTGTAGGAAATGCATTGCCTAGCTGTGGTTGGCTATACTACACTATTTCCTTGGCTAAAATGTTTGCCATGAAGCATGGCTACAAGGTGGACAGCAACCAGGCAAGACTCTCCTATTTTTGTATTTGGTTTTTTTTATTGTTTTATTGGCCGTTGAAGTGTTGGCACCAAAAAATATCAGTGATACTGGTATGATTCCCACTGACAGGCTACAATCAGTTTACCGATCTGAATTGTAATTTCTGATTTGACTGATTTTTAGACAAAACAGTGAGTCAGAGTGATTGTGTAAATCACAGCTGCAGTTGGAATAGATAGAGACTAACTGTTCTATTATATTCCAATGGCCAGCGTGCCAGCCAGTCCGCAAGTCAGATGTCCAGCTATCCACTATCCAAATTTACCTCTGTCTAGGGAGCTGCCCTACGTTGCCGTGTGTGCAATGTTAGAATGCAATGCGCAATCGAGCTAGTGTGGCCTAACCCGTAGCCATTTGAAAGTATGTTAATTGTGAAATATGTCCGACCTTTATAAATAGCTGTGTAATTATACGCTGACCCCTCCCCAACCTACCCCTGTCACCATTAAGTACCCATGTACCTCTCGCCCTATCCACTTCCTCAGTCTGACCAATGAGATTGTGTGGTCTACAAGAGGCTGGTTAGATCCTCAAACTGGCTACTTTAAAGGGGAGGCAGAGGTTCAGGTTTGTTTACTTGCCCTTTAACATCTGGGATATTGTTTAAGTGCCTGGTCAATACGAGTCTTTTAAAAAGGTAGTGACCATATTTTTTTTTAAGTGATTATATATCTATAATATATATTTGTACAGTGTGCATTTTTATATTATTTCAGGATATTAATGATTTTAATATTTCCCCTTTGACTCCTTTGTTTATTGTTATCTAACAGTAATTATTTGTTTTATTGTATTGACTTCATTTTCTTAAAATAATAATTGAAATATATGAATGAGAATACATTGAAAAGACAGTAATGCGCCCTGCTGTAAAATCTTGGATGGTTACCCATTAGACGTTTCTTAAACGGGGAGTGGGTTTGGGGGAGGTCCATGATGACATAAGCTGAGCCATGATTTTAGGTGATGATGTAAACTAAGCACCATTATAACAATATAATTTCTAGGATACTACTAGATTGTGTATAAAATGCCTATACACTGTACATATGGTCATTCTCTCAGTATTGTACCTTTTCTAATCCAATTAGAGATGATAGCACTCGGGTTTGTTAAGTAATCTTGCAGGGAGCTTTTTCCAATGTTTGCTGTCATGCATCTATGTCTGGACCCTAGTCCAGGAAACGACAGGAGGAAATACACAGGTAAGTAGGAACACTCACGGTCATCTTAAGAGGTTTGTAGCTTTACTTGCTCTGCACGGCATTGTTATAATAACAGACATAAATAGATAAAATCACTAGGGGATGCAACTAAGGAAGGTACCAAGTAATTGGGCCTTGTCTGCCAATCATCTTCTGTTAAAAGCCTTAAAACAAAAAATCGGTGACTAGGTGACTGATTAGTAGTCAGTTCTATTCCTTTCTGTCAAAGGTATCTGCGTCCTCCCTCTACTCAATGAGCTTTTTATAAGATTGAGCATGTGTGCAGAAGAGGCCGCTGGGGAAACACGCAGTCAATCATTGGTTGTGATGTCAGCAGTCACAGTCTTGATTGTTGCATGGAGGGAGGAGCCAGCTACTCTGAATGTTGAATATATCAGTTGAGGGTGGCGGCAGTTAACTGACAGTTTATGAGTGTTTGCTAATTGAAGAGGAATGTCAATTAAAAAATCAAAGCTAAATATAAGGCCCACACGTTAAATATTCTGGATAAGATGTAGGCAGAAATATTTGCCTGCGATCAACCGATGGACGAAATTTACAGATATGTCGGTAAATTTTGCCCACTTGTGGGGTGTCAGATAAATAGTGCTGAGGTTACAAGATCATCTCCTAGTTGTAATTATAATTACTTTGCAGGGCTGCACAGATTAAAAACAGGTTGCATTTAAACTACATACTTTAGCCTCTGCCTTGCTGTATGTTTTATTAGGATTTGTCATATTTTCAATGATCTGGCAACTCTATTAATGCACGTCCCCCTCCCTCCTTAACAAAGCCAAAGAGTCAAATACGGGCTGACCTACCCCATCTACTCTCTGTAAGCAAGGCTTACTAGGAAGGAGTCGTGTCTTTTGACTCTCGGCACTCCAGACTCAATTATCACGCCTGTATCTTCATTAAAACTTCATACTTTTAATAAGTCATATCAAAGCAAGATACTCAATTGCCTGACGCGTTTCGGATACACCTGTATCCTAACATAGGCTACATGTTTCATTCCTGTTTCCGTTTATAGACCACCCCACTGTTACCTGCTTGTCATTAAAGGCAAAGGTTACAATACCCCTGAGGACTAAAACATAGTAACACTGTCCTCTATAGGAGTCGATTATGAATACTTTTGTATAGAAATTCTGCGCTATAGCAGGTGATGTATGAACTCTCTATATCCGTTCATAATTGCATTCAGAAAGAATACGGTGTGGGAGGAGATGTATATAATAATCCCAATTTACTAACATTAGGCTTCTATTGGGTAGTTATGCTAAAGGCCACAAACATTTTTAAAAAGAGAAAGTGTATATGTGGATAAAGGGAAATCTAGGCACGACTTCAACACGGAGAGGAGCAGCGCATGGCCAAGGGGGTATATAACCTGGACCACAAAATAGAGGAGAGGAAGTTATCCCCAAAAAAAGTTTTGAACTTAAGCAGGGGTCCAAACTTATATAGACAACCGAGTAGCTAGCCTATGAACGTTAGCATCACTAGGGGGGCAGAAACACAGACAGATTTCTTCCCAATGGATGGTTTAATGTGTGAGAGTTACAGTTGGTTTGCTCAGGTGGTTACCTGAACCCAAAGCGTCTAGTTACAGTTGACAAGGAATTGAAATGAACCATCCCTATTCCGATTGCTGGCTCCGTATCTGCCCTGGTTATCTTGGCAATTATCCTTAAGCGGGAGAACTATTTCGAGCCTTCCCAAAGTAAGTAGTACAGTTACGTTTGATGGATAGACCGATCAGTGTTTTTCTTTAAAGGGAAGTGTGTGTAGATGGGCCTTCTGTGGTTAAATAAAAAATTCCCCATGTAAAGGGGATCAGTGTGGGCCTTACACTTTCCTGTGTAGTGGGGTTTATAAGGTTTGTATTGTTTCCCTTCTCTCTCTGCTCATGTCTCTGTCACAGGCAAATTATCAGCCATTGTAATGCCAATCTGAAAGGAATGTACAAACAGTTCCAGGATATACCCAGTCATGGCGAAACCAACAAGTATGATCTGGTATGTAGAGCTCAGTAGGCCCTGGTTGTATGTAGAGAGTTCCCTACCACCTTCATTCTATAAATTACACATAGGACATATTACTAGACCCTGGTGTATGTAGAGAGTTCCCTACCACCCTTCATTCTAGGAATTACACATAGGGACGTATTACTAGGCCCTAGTGGTATGTAGAGGTTCCCTACCACCCTTCATTCATAAATTACACATAGGGACATATTACTAGGCCCTGGTGGTATGTAGAGAGTTCCCTCACCACCCTTCATTCTATGAATTACACATAGGGACGTATAAACTAGGCCCTAGTGGTATGTAGAGAGTTCACTACCACCCTTCATTCTATAAATTACACACAGGACCACATTACAGGCCCTGGTGGTATGTATAGAGAGTTCCTACCACCCATCATTCTATAAATTACAGATAGGGACGTCTTACTAGGCCCTAGTGGTATGTAGAGAGTTCACTACCACCCTTCATTCTATAAATTACAAGATAGGGGCGTATACTAGGCCTCGGTGGTATGTAGAGAGTTCACATACCACCCTTCATTCTATAAATTTACAGATAGGGACATATTACTAGGCCCTGGTGGTATGTAGAAAGTTCCCTACCACCCTTCATTCTATATAAATAACACAAGGGATGTATTAATGGGCCTGGTGGTATGTAGAAAGTTCCTACCACCCTTCATTCTATAAATTACACATAGGGACATATTACTAGGCCCTGGAGGTATGTAGAGATTTCAATACCACCCTTATTTCTATGAATCACACACAGGACATATTAACTAGGCCCTGGAGGTATGTAGAAAGTTCACTACCACCCTTCATCTATAAATTACACACAGGGATATATTACTAGGCCCTGATGGTATGTAGAGAGTTCCCTACCACCCTTCATTCTATAAATTACACACAGGGACATTTAATAGGCCCTGGTGGTATGTAGAAAGTTCTTACCACCTTCATTCTATAAATTACACATAGGGCCATATTACTGATTGTGGTGACATCATCTGTTCAGGCATCTTCTGTACCATGAGACATAAGGTTCTTAGGTAGAACTGGGGTGTAGTTATAAGTTATATGCTTAGCACCTTTACATAGCATTCAGTCACCATATTCAGTGACCTTAATCGCATTCAGTCACCTTTACATAGCATTCAGTCACCTTACATCGTCCCACACATTACATCCTTAGTCACTTATGCATTCGACCTTTACATCGATGGAATAGTTTAGGTACATCAAAGTAATTCATGCTTAATATTGCAACATTAAAGGACGTAGATGAGCCCATATGTGAATTCACACCACCAGTTTCCGTTACCACCCACAGATGTTCTCATGACCATTTTTGCATGATTTAGACAACAAATAACCAATTATCTTTCTGTCTCAGCTGATATGGTTAGTGGACCTTCATTTCAACAGTTTGCCTCAACAGGACATCGGTCGTGCTGTTATCGGTTGTGTTGGCTCTTCACAGTACTTTCAGAGCCAGCTGTGAGTTATCTACTATAAAACTCTTGGGTTTACTTTTCACCATCTTTACTGCAAAGGGGACACATTTCCACATTAAAGTACACAGGGGCGTAGTTCTGAAAAGTGCAAGTTGTTAAGCGAGGTAGAACATTCAATTTTTTTTTTTTTTTTTTTTGTTTTTTTTTTTTCCATCTTCCCCACACCCCAGCTTTCCATATCCACCCACCCTCTTTTTCTTGTTCCATCCCCCTTGCCCATTCATATAATCATTACACTTGTCTTCCTGATTTTGGACAGTTTTTGTGATTCGCGTTTTTTCTCCCCCCTTCTCTGTTCCTTTTACTGACCCTTCTTTCCCCCCACTCCCCCTCTCCTCCTCAGAAACCCCCGGTGTGGTTGTTTTGTTTTTTTTTTGTCTTCTTGGGTTCTTTCTTTTTTTTTTTTTTGACAAAAAAAAAAAAAAAAAAAACAAACAAAAACAAAAAAGACCAATAATGCAAAAAGGAAAAAAAAAAAAAAAAAAAAAAAAAAAAAAAAAAAAAAAAAAAAAGGAATAGAATGCAGAAGCAAGAGAGGTCTAATATACAACATAATGTAGTTACGTCAATGGCCACAACCCATTAACATCACATTAACGCTTCTTTTTGGCTCAGGCTTTAGATTTTTGCTCTACTAAAAAACATGATTCACCCAGAAGGCACCATTGCTTATAATAATGCGCAGGAAATCGCTTGCTCGCTGGCTAGCACCTCCGTGAATGGGGCCCAAAATGTATATAAAGGGTAGATCTGTAGAGAATTAATATAACCTATTTGACCAATGTGGCGCTCTGCTCTGATTGGTTATTGTTTACAATTGTATTATGTTGTGACGACCTCAAATTTCCATTTTGGAACAGATTCCGACACAGATCCTACAGAGACCACGAAAGAAATACATGGTAGGTTTTAACATATTGTAGATCTGGACCAGGTCTAGACTAGAAATGGCGAACTTTCATTAAGTTTGAAAGTTCGAATTCGGACATTAAGTCAACGAGGAGTGATAGTTGAAAATCTGGGTGATGTTACAGCTAAAACAAACAATGGTAACTTACTGTAAATGGCTGTGCACCGGGAAGCTGGTCTGGGGGAAATGCCTACCACCAAACTGTTGTAAAAGGGCATGTCCACCCATTTCTATTAACTTACATCACCTCTTTCCCCGTCGAGAGTGTCGGCCTTGTGCATGAACAGCAATGCACGGGGGCGGACGGAGCTGACATTCGTGATTGTGTGAGGCAGCAAGATCACGGAGCGAGTTTCCTGCTGTGCAGATCGATGGGGAGGGAAAGGGTGATTGTAACTACAGAGTGGGGATGTTTTATGTAAAAACTACTTGGGGGTTGGGGAGGAAGCCTTCTACATTCTGTTACGTAGACGAAGGGGTTTGTGCTAGGGGGGGGAGATGGGAGGGGGGAGGAGGTCTATTACTGACATGACAAATTCTCGGAAGGCAGAGTGAATATGGACTTGCAGGTCCTGGGTGTGAGCAGTTTTTGGACTTTAGGGGGGGATTATGGAGAACAATTGGAGCTGGAGTGAGGTAAGGTTTTTCTAACACTGGACTAGTGGGGCCAGTAGTGGGTTAAATTGTAGTTTTGGGGTGGACATGCCTTTTAAAACTTCTTAAAGGGACCTGTAAATCCCCTAAACCACCAAAATAAGTATGTGCACATTCGTTTCTATTATTCACAGGGGGTGAGAACGCTTATTCCACCCCTGTATAATAAGGCGCTTGGGGGACCTGGAACTTACTGCCGCTCACTCGCAGCCGCCTCAACTGACAGTCGCTCTGTCCCGACGCGCACGCCCTATCTTAGGCGCATGCGCGCCAGACAAAAGATTTTAGGGCGCGGCGATCGGGACAGAAACAGCTATCGTGTGAGGAGCGGCTGGAGTTCCAGGGTCCACCGAGCGTTCCTATGATTCACAGGGAGGTGAGAATAAGCGTTCTCACCTCCTGGTGTAATAGAAATGAATGGAACATACATATTTTGGGGGTTTAGTGTTCCTTTTAAACACAAGCGGGCAATTGTGTCGGCTTTGCGCTTCAATCGCACTACTCCAGGGTAGGCCATTCGAGGGTTCACGAACGATATCTTTCTATCTAGGGTTACACAAATGACACATAATATTCGGAGGGATTAACCAAAATCAAACGATACTTTCGAGGGTGTTACTGAAAATCTAAGGCTACATCGAGGGTGTAGCGAATGGTACATTCTAGGGTAATGGAAAACGTCCGTAAATTTGATAATTATACGAATTTACGATAAATTTTGAAAATACAGCCGACGAGGTCCCGAAAAACAACTAGTTTGAATAGTTCAAGGTGGTTCGGGGGGGGAACTCATAAAGTCGGATCGGACTTGGGTTGCAGTTTGGTTGTGATGTATGTTCTAGTCTAGACTCAGACGAATAAGGAAAATGATCCGTTGTATTGTGGAATCTAAGTGTTAATTGCTTGAGACAGTTTAATAATCTGGTATGTATAGCATATTTTAATAACGCCTCTTTTGGCCTGTAAATAGTGTTTATCTTGTCGATGAATGAGGCTCGTAACATAACAGGCTGTACAATTGCCTTCTTTGTAATAAAGCTTGCTGAAAATTAGCATGGGGTGTGATCCAATAACAAATCAGAGGAAGTGTGTGAGTTTCACATATTTAACACACTCTAGCTGAAGAACACCTAGGGCCTATATAAAAACCTCGATTCGTTATCGGAAAAATAACGATTTTATCATAAAATAGCGGCCATACTTTTCTCGCTATCGTAAAATAGCGATCGTTATCGGAAAAAAAAACGGATCGCTATTTTCCGATACGACCCGCTATTTTACCAAAACGATCGTATTTTGCATAACGATCGTATTTTGCGAATCTAAAATAACGATCGTTATCGGAAAATAATGTCGTTATCGGAAAATAACGATGTTATCGGAAAATAGTGATTGTTATTTTACGATAAGACAATATTTCGATAAAACGATCGTTTAAATTTCTGATAACGATATTAGGTTTATAAATACCTATGTAAGCCCAGTTTATCTAGATTGTGACAACCAGAATACGTATATGTATTAAACCCGTAATCTCAAGTATAATAGTTATCCCCAGTACCAACCAGAAACTACAGTATGTATAATACCAGAATTCTCACAATATTATATAGTATCGTACCAAACAGACTACAGTTATGTATAATACCAGTAATCTCAAGATATAGAGTATCCGTACCAACCAGAACTACAGTTATGTATTAATACCAGATAATTTCCAATATATAGTATCCCTGTACCAACCAAAACACATTATATTAATACCATAATTCTCAATATATATAGTATCCTGTCCAACCAGAACTACATGGATATGATTTTAATACCAGTAATTCTCAATATTATATAGTATCCCTGTACCAACCAGAACTACAGTATTGTAAATACCAGTAATTCTCAATAGTTATTTATAGTATCCCGTACCAACCAGAACTACAGTATATGTATTATACATACCAGTAATTTCAATATTATATCGTATCCCTGTACCAACCCAGAACACAGTATATGATTAATACCAGTGATTCTCAATGTTATATTGTATCCCGTACCAACCAGAACTACAGTAATGTATTAATACAGATTTCATATTATATGTATCCCTGTTACCAACCAGATACAGTATATGTATTAATACCCAGTAATTCGATATTATATAGTATCCCTGTACCAGCCAGAACGCAGTATATGTATTATACTGTAATCTCAATATTTACTTTAGAAACTTATTTAGCCTACTTTTAAAGTCTATTTAATGAAACTTGCCATTACCACATCTGCTGGAAAGCGCAGTTTCCCAATTCACCGTTCTCACTGGTAAAGACAACCTTTTCCTAACATGAGGTGAAACTTCTTTTCTTCCAACCTTAAAGGATGTCCCGAGTCTCTTGATATGACCGATTAGTGAACAGTGCACCAGAGAGTTCATTGTATGGCCCATAATATATTTGATAAGGTTATCATATCCCACGCAAACGTCGCTTCTCCATGTAAACGCCTAACTTGTCTAATCTGCCTCATTTCCTTTTATTTTAGTTGCCCCTCTCTGAACTGCTTCATTTCCAAGATTGTCCCTTTAGTAAATGGGGTAATTGAAATATCTCTCTATGGGCCATATTTGTAAAGTGCGTGGTATTGCTTTTAGTAATATGAACCTTTGCAGATCGTACATTTTACATTGCTAACATAAATCTACGATACTTAAATCTACAAGTTTACGATCGTCAATAGAATACCATTGCGGTAGTTTACTACCACTTGGTATTCTATGAATGAACGTTCTTAGATTTCACAAATCTGCGGCTGCAACTGTCCATAACCAAAAACTCTGCGTATCACAAACTTGTGATACGCAGTTTTTTAAGTGTGGCCCCTTGTCCTCCAATTGGGCTGATACAGATTTTTCAAAAATTTTCAGGCCAAAGACATCTTGGTATAAGATTTTCCATTGGAACGCGGCCATTTATTTTGCGAATGCGGAACTTATACCCACGGCCCTGAAGTGAAGGTAAAATAACGCCTGGCGGTCAAATGGAATATAATTGACCTCAAGTTTGGCTCATGATTAAATATTGTATTTAGATGGGGGCACAACGTGACCGACTCATTAAGAAGAAGAAAGAAAAGCGGTGATGAAGAGGAAGAAAGGTTTACAGAAAGTCATCAGCTTGGCTAAAATTATTATGGCAAAAACACAGATGTGGTAAGAGGACAAAGATTATTTCATGATGATAAAGTATTTTCGGGCTCATGCAAGGGAGTTAGGCTGGTTAACCCGGTAAGATATTCAGACTGGAAGTATGTTCGGCTTATACAGGAGAGTTTAGGCTGGGTCACACGGTACGATATTCAGACTGGTAAAGTATGTTCGGGCTTATGCAAGGAGTCTAGCACTGGGTACACACAGTAACGATATTCCACGACTGGTCAAAGTATGTTCGGGGCTGCTTGCAAGGAGAGTTAGCTGGGTACACCGGTAAAGATTATCACGACTGGTAAAGAATGTTCGGCTTATGCAAGGAGAGTTAGGCTGGGTACACCACGGTAAGACATTCACGACTGGTAAAAGTATGTTCGGGCTTATGCAAAGAGAGTTAAGCTGGGTACACTCGTAAGATATTCACGGACTGGTAAAAGTATTTTGGGGCTTATACAAGAGAGTAATATTATCGATTATCGTTTATATTATAATTCGGCTTAAAATATCTCAGGGTAGCCACGACTGAGCGCAGTCGCTTGCCCAGAGTAAGGTGTCAAACAGCATTGTACACCAACTGTCTGCCATGTACAATGCTATTTTAACACTTACTCTGGGCATCCTATAACACTTAGCCACTATCCAATCACCACCTTAACACCTGGCTTTGTGATATGCTTAATTGGGATTTTCCAGGGTACATTTAATGCCACAGATTCTGTACAAGTCATTCTGAATTTGAGAAAGCCAGTCGGATGCTAGCAAAAGCTCTTCAAGAACTAAATTTCAAGTCCGTGATCTGAATTGAATAAACAAGATATACCATGAACCTGGAAGTGAATGAGAACCTTCACAAGCACTTATAATCTATATAAAATTAGGTCTCAAATGCGTGACCCCTATGGCCTCATATAATAATATTATATAAAATATAATAGGGTCTAATTGGAGTGGCACCCTATGCTCATATAGATATTGATATAATATAATCAAGGGTCTAAATTGAGGGGCCCCTATGCCTCATTTAAAATATTAATAAAATAATGTAATCAGTGGTCTAAATTAATGACCCCCCTATGCCTCATTTAAAGTGAAAACATGACAAGTGCTATAAATATAGTGCAAACCAAACTAAAAGCATACACAACATTGATGTAGGACACCATCATATCACATAGATTACAGGCCACATGAGTATTATCAAAAGTATATAAACTTCCTAAGTAAGGAATAAAGGCTAGTTACACCCTAAAAAGGCAATCTTGTAAAATAAGCAACTAGAACTTCCACATGCCCACCAAACCAGCCCCACTGGACTGCAATGAAAAGGAGGAATGGCGGGGACAAGGATAAACACATAAAACTATAAATACATAGGCTAGGCATTTTCAATGGGCAAGGTGACATTGGCGAGAATCTATATTACAATCACTCACACCTCTCACTGTCTTGGCCCCTCCCTGTATTAGTCATTTTATATAGGAATCCGCTGTATTGTGTGACAGATATGTTTCGGTCTCGTCTTTCGTCTTTTCATAGAACAGTAATTAAACGTATTTATACTTTTTAAACCAAGGGATTCCCATAATAAATGGACTAATTACCGAGAGGGGGAGAGACAGTGGTAGTGGGCCAGTTTTCTTTGTGGCTAGGCCAATATGTATTATAAAAAATATACACTACTACAAGTGTAATTACAGATGTTAATTTCCCTCGAGTTCATGCCTGTAGTATAAAAGAACTCGACTAACGGCCTCGTCGTGCTTGTATATGGTCATGGAACTCCTCGTTTGCGCGTTTATCCTTATTACACTGTACGGTAGCGTTATATCCTTATACACAAACGAATGGTACCCGTTCAAATATGCAAGTGCACCCAGTAAGTGAAAAGTTATCTTAGGCAGGGAGTGCAACAACCCAGCCGAGTGGGGGCCCATTAGCGGCAATGAACATGGTGAGGGCCTGTGGGTGAGTAGCTCCGCCCCCAGCCCACCCTTTTCACACCTACCTGCGCCAGTTCTCTGTGAAAAAATGTGCAGCCGGGCATCAGGCCTTATGGATGTATGTCTGCCATAGAGACAGATGGGGCTACATCACGGACTCAGTTGTATCTATTGGTAACACCCCATATTTGGGGTGAGACATATTTGGAGACCCTGGTGTCGAAGCCCCTTGCCTGCCCAGTTACACCTAGGGAGAGAGCAGAATCCAATCCAGCTACTTGAAGAGTATCTCCACTGATTAAAAAAATAATATGACATGTAGTTTTTGAAGAACAGGAGGTAAGACACCAGGCTCCTTGACATCTTGTTTCTTCAATCAAACTATATGCTATTTTTTTTTATCAGTGGGATCCCTCTTAATGTATTTAGACAGCTGTTAACATACGCAACAATAGATAACATTATCAGGGAGATACATAATTGCTTGCGTTAAGCCATGCTACTTTCCCGCCTACGATCCTGTGATTTATAAAGTGTGGCACTCACTGTGGCGACATTATTGCATCATGGGAGCGTGCACGGTTAAGTAGTCGGGACTGAAACACCGGAACAAAGAATGTAATTATATTGCGCAAGATAGAGGGCCCATATTTTTAAACCTTTTTTATTGGATGCTATGACAACGCAGCGCTCCTTCCTAAGTAAGATTTGTGAAGTGGGCAGGCCCCCCCAAAACGGACGTTGAATTTGTAGCTACCTGTTATTGACCGGTGTAATGTGGGTTTTATGCTCGTATTACGAGGAAATTAGGTTATGTATCTCCCTGTAACTTTATAATACAGCTTTTCTGGCTATAAGAAAGTAAAGATGTAACATAAAGGCTGTATACAACACGCCTGAAATTTCAGACTAGAGCTGACGCTAAACGTGTGGGACCCCAGATTGCATGTGTGTACAAAGGCTTAGCCTACATATTACCTTTAATGTTTGATTTTATTTGTAGGACTATTCCTCTTTGTAAAAATTAAATAATTATTTTATCAATCTAGGAGCTTACTGGATCCTTAGCTGACTTTGAGGAAGTGACATTTATTGCTATTCTGTATCTACGGCCATATATCCACCATGACTTTATTACAGGGTTTTTTCTGCTTGGGAATTTCTAGCAAACAGAATGAGTTTTAGGAAGCTCTGCCGAGACTGTCTGAGACATTCATCCCAAACTCTTCCTCTTCTACAGTTCGGGTCTGTGAGAAGAAACTGGATTTCGCATTCTCTGCTTTTGGAACTTTCGTGCTGTCATTTTCTAGTAGACACCAGTCTGGCGGGTTAGATGCTAAAAGAATGTGAGTGCAAAATCATTTTTATGCGACACAAGTATTGGTTTTGTAATGTTTGACAGTTTCTATAGACGCCCCCAAACATCCGGTAACCACCTTTTTTGTTTTTTTTTGGTCATGTTCAGTAATTGTGGGGTTATGGACCTGTAGCTTGGGTGGCCCAGAAGTGGCGTTCCTGTCTCTAGTAGATCACATCATAAAAATATGGCAACTACTTAACAAAATTCAATTCTAAACAAGGTCAAACTTCATTATTTCTGGTCTTAATGAATTTCGAGAGATTGAAGTGGACGTTTATATTGCACAATGTCGCTAGTAAGTTGGTGTTATTCAAGTTCTATCAACAAACCAATCCCTTTCACCGTTAATCGGTCAGTAGTTGGCCACTTGCTGAAACGTTAATATTTTCATAATGTTGGGCAAAATTGTTAGCGAGTGAGAGGCACAAAGTGTTAGAGATAATCGGTATCTATCCAGGGCACTTGTTTATTTTAGGCTGTCCATCTCTCTACAATCAGCTGTATTCATGTACTATGCATGTAGAGTTGAATTAAGTATAGAAGTTATGAATGAAGAAAACAGTAGTAAAGTTGTAACACTCCATGCAATATTTCGGCCCAATCGGCCAATAGTTCAGTGTATACGATCGATCGGCGCGGCCAATACCCACTTTCATGGTTTTTCGGACCCGCCACTCGTTCTTATTCCGAATTGGACGTACCGCTACGATCGGAACTTGTCCTACAGAACCATGGCTGAGCGTGTGTCAGTCCATCAAAAATATTCTTGGCAGTTAATCTAACCTTATCCTGCCTTTTAAGGGTTAAGGTGCCCATACATATATAGA
The DNA here is from genome assembly GCA_019447015.1 of Hymenochirus boettgeri. Taxonomy (NCBI): domain Eukaryota; kingdom Metazoa; phylum Chordata; class Amphibia; order Anura; family Pipidae; genus Hymenochirus; species Hymenochirus boettgeri. The sequence continues at coordinate 253,095,435 of CM033472.1, read as the reverse complement.
TTTTACTTACCGACCGAGTGCTCCCACGAAAGTTCGACTGATCTGTTCGGAAACCCTACCTCTTCCAGGTTCTTTCTAAGCGACCGACATGTTATCACAAACCACATCAATTTGCAATACGCATGTCGGGTCGATAGAAAGAAGGAAGACGGCGGCCGGTACGACCAGGACGGTCAGACGAACAGTGCGGGGAGGTCACTCGGTCGTTGTAAGTAAATTGTATATATGTATGGGCCACTTTTAGGCCACACTACTGTGGCATCCACAGTCCTGTGCATTATGCACACAGTGCAAGGGAGGGCGGATGTGTCGGGTCTAGTGAAAGTCGGCGTATGAGTGTATCCGTTGGGTACGTTATTTTTTCTCCCCTGAAAAAATGATGTGGAACCGTTAACTGAAACACAAAACTTATTAGACCGGTACACTGAAACACAAACTATTAGAACCGGTACACTGTAAACAAACTTATAGACCGTATCACTGAACACGAAAACTATATGAACCAGTGTAACTGAAACCACAAACTTAAAAAAAAAAATTTTGAAGACCGGTACACTGGAAACACAAATTTTGAACCGGTACACTGAACAAAACTATAGACCGGTACACTGAAACACAAACTTATTAGAAGTCAGGTACACTGAAACACAAATTTTAGAGAACAGGTACACTGAAACACAAACTTATTAAAACCGTACACTGAAATACAAACTTATTAGAACCGGGATCACTGTTAAACAAAACGTATAGAACCGGTAATGAAACAAAAATATAGGGAACTCACACTGTGAAACACAAACTTATAGAAACCGGTACACTGAAACACAAACTTATTAGAACCGGTTACACGGAAACACAAACTTATTAGAACCGGGACACTGAAACACAAGACTATTAGAACGTTAACTGTAACACAAACTTATTAGAACCTGTACACTGAAACACAAATTATTAGAACAGTACATGAACAAAAAAATGATTAAGAACCGGTATTACACTGAAACAGCAAAACTTATTAGACCTGTACACTGAAAGCACAAACTTTATTAGAAACGGTACACGTGAAACACAAACTTATTAGAACAGGTACACTGAAAACACAACTTATTAGAAACCGTTACACTGAAAAACAAATTATTCGAAACGGTACACACGATCCAACAATTTTAGAAAACCGTTACATGAAACACCAAACTTATTAGAACCGTTACACTGATGAAAAACACAAACTTATTAGAACGGTACACCTGAAACACACAAACTTAATTAAAACGTTAACACTAAAACACAAACTTATTAGAACCGGTACACTGTAACACAAACGTATTACAACCGTTACACTGAACACAAACTTATTAGAACCGTGACACTGAAAAGACACCACACTTATTAGAACCGTCTACACTGAACACCAAACTTATTAGAACCGCGTTACACTGTTGAAACACAAACTTATTAGAACCGTTACACTGATGACACATCAAACTTATTAGAAACCGGTACACGTGAAACACAAACTATTAGACCGTACACTGAAACACAAAACTTATTAGAAAACCGGTTTACACTGCTACACAAACTTATTAGAACGTTACACTGTGTAACACAAACTTATTAGAACCGGTTACCTTGAAACACAAACTATTTAGAACCGTACACTAAACACAAACTCGTAGAACCGTTATCACTGAAACACAAAAACATATTAGAAAACAGGTACACTGTGAAAAACACAAACTTATTAGAACCTGTACACTGAACCACAAATTATAGACCGTTACACTGTTGAAACACAAACTATTAGAACCGGTCACTGAAACACAAACTTATTAGAACCGTTACACTGAAACACAAACTTATTAGAACAAGGTACACTGAAACACAAACTTATTTAGAACCGTTACACTGTAACAAAATTATTTAGAAACCGTACACTGAAAACCACAAACTGATTAGAACAGGTTACACGAAACACCAAACTTATTTAAAACAGGTACACTGAAACACCAAAAAAAAACTTATTAGAACCGTACACTTGAAACACAAACTTATTAAACTGTTACACTGAAACACAAACTTATTAGAAAAGGGACACATGAAACACCAACTTATTAGAACCTGTACACTGAAACACAAACTTATTAGAACCGGTACACTAAACACAAACTTATAGAATCCGGTACATGTAACACAACTTATTAGAACGGTACACGAAACCAAAAACTGATTTAGAACATGGTAAACTGAAACACAACTTTATTAGAACCGTACACGAAACACAAAACTTATTAGAACCGGTACACTGAAACACAAACTTATTAGAACGGTACACTGTAACCACAAACTGATTAGAACCGGTTACACTGAAACACCAAACTTATTTAGAACCGGTACACCTTGGAAAACACAAACTATTATAGAACCAGTGACTCTGAAACACAAAACTTATTGAAACCGGTACACTGAATACACAAACTTTTAGAAACCGGTACACTGAAACACAAACTATTAGAACCGTTACACTGTAACACAAAAACTTAGAAGAACCCTGTACACTGAAAACACAAACTATTAAACCGTTACACTGAAACACCAAACTTATGTCGAACCGGGACACTGAAACCAAACTTATTAGAACCGTTACACTAAACACAAACTCTTAGAACGGTACACTGAAACACGAAACTTAAGAACCGGTACAATGTAACACAAACTATTAGAAACCTGGTACACTGAAACACAAAAACTTATTAGAACCGGGACACTGAAACACAAACTTATTAGACCGGTACCGGAAAAAACAAAACTTATTAGAACAGGTACACTGAAACACAACTTATTAGACCGTTACACTGAAACACAAATTATTAGAACCGGTACACGAAACACAAACTTATTAGAACCGGTACACTGTAACCAAACTATTAGAACCGGTACACTGAAACGCAATACTTATAAGAACCGGTTACAAGAAAACACAAAACTTATTAGAAAGAAACCGGTAAACTGAAGACAAACTTATTAGAAACCGGTACACTGAACACAAAAATTTTAGAACAGTACACTGAAACTCTAAACTTATTAGAAACAGTTACACTGAAACCAAACTTATTAGAACCGGTACACTGAAAAACACAAACGTATTAGAACCGTTACACTGAAACACAAACTTATTAGAACCGGTACATCTGAAACACAAACTTATAGAAACCGGTCACTGAAACACAAACTTATTAGAACCGGTACACTGAGGAAACACAAACTTATAGAAACAGGTACACTGAAACACAAACTATTAGACACCGGTACACTTGAAACACAAATTAATAGACCGTTACACTGTAACACAAACTTTTAGAACCTGTACACTGAAACACAACTTATAGAAAACAGGTACACTGACTGAACACAAACGTATAGAACCGGTCCACTGAAAACACAAACTTATTAGAACCTGACCACTGAAACACAAATTATTAGAAACGTTACACTGAAACACAAACTTTATTAGAACGGTACACTGTAACACCAAATTATTAGAACCGAGTTACACTGAAACACAAAAACTTATTCGAACCGTGTTACACTGAAACACAAACTTATTAGAACCGGTACAATGAAACACAAACTTATAGAAACGTTAACTGATGAAACACAAACTTATTAGAACGGGTACATTGATAACACAAACTTATTAGAACAGTTTTTTTACACTTAAACACAAAATTATTAGAAAACCGTGTTACACTGAAACACCCAAACTTATAGAAACCGGTACACTGAAACACAAACTTATTGAACCGGTTACACTGGAAACACAAACTTATTAGAACCGGTTACAACTGAAACACAAAAACTTATTAGAAACGTTACACTGAAACAACAAATTATTAGAAACCGTTACACTGAAAACACCCAAACTTATTAAACCGTACACTGAACACAAACTTATTTTTAGAAAATCCGTTACACTTGTAACACAAAACTATTAGAACGGTAACACTGTACACAAACTATTGAAACGGTACACTGAAACGGTACACTGAAACACAAACGTAGTAGAACCGTTACACTGAAACTACAAAACTTAGTAGAACAGTTACACTGTAACACAAACTTATAGAACCGGTACACTGAAACACCAAATTATTAGAACCGTTACACTGAAACACAAACTTATTAGAACCGTTACACTGAAACACAAACTTATTAGAACAGTTACACTGAAACACAAACTTATTAGAACCGGTACACTGAAACCGGGGCACTGTAACACAAACTTATTAGAACCGGTAACTGAAAACACAAACTTATTAGAAACGCGTTACACGTAACAAAAATATTAGTAGAAACGGTATCATGAAACACAAACTTATTAGACCGGTACTACACTGAAACACAAACTTATTAGACGGTACACTGAAACACAAACTTATTTGTAGAACCGGTACACTATGAAACACAACTATTAGAACCGGTACACTGAAACACAAACTTATTAGAAAACCGGTACATGAAACACAAACTTATTAGAACCGGTACAATGAAAACCACAAACTTATTAGAAAACCGGTTACTACTGTTGTAACACAAACTTATTAAAACCGATCACTGAACACAAACTTTATTAGAACCGGTATACTATTTGAAACAAAATATTAGAACCGGTACACTGAAAACCGGGGCAGGGCACTGTAACCAAACTTATTAGAACCGGTACACTGAAACAAAAACTTATTAGAACAGTTACACGAACACAAACTTATTAGAAACCGGTATACACTGAACACAAACTTATTAGAACCGTTACACTGAAACACAAATTATAGAACCGTTACATGGAAACACAAACTTATTAGAACCGTTACACTGAAACACACAACTTATTAGAAACCGTTAACACTGAACACAAAATATTAGAACGGGTTAACACCTGAAACCACAAACTTATTAGAACGGTTACACTTAACATGCAACTTATAGAAACCGGTACACTGAAAATACCGGTTTACACGTAACACAACTTATAGAACCGTTACCTGAATCACAAATTATTAGAACCGTACACTGAAAACCCAAACTTATTAGAACTGGGAAACTGAAATACAAAACACTATTAGAAACCGGTACATGAAACCACAAACTGATTCGAACCGTTACCACGAAAACACAAACTATAGACCTTTACACTGAAATCACAAATTATAGAAACCGTTACAATTGCAACACAAACTATTAGACCGTTACACTGAAACACATAACTTTTAGAACGGTACACTGAAACACAAACTATTGAGAACCGTTACATGAAACACAAACTATTAGAACCGTTACACTGATAACCACAAACTTATTATTAGAACCGTTACACGAAAACACAAAACTTATCTTATTAGAACCGTTACACTGAAACACAAAACTGATTAGAACCGTTACACTGTAACACAAACTTAAGAAACCGGTACACTGAAAACACAAAACTATTAGAACCGGTACCCTCTGTAAACACAAAAATGAGACCGTTACACTGAAACCACAAACTTATTAGAACCGTTACACTGCAAACACAAACCTTATTTAGAACCGTTACACTGAAACACAAACTTATTAGAAGAACCGGTACACTGAAAAACAAACATTAGAAACGGTACATGAAAAACACAAACTTATTAGAAACAGGGGTACACTGAAAACACCAAAACTTATTAGAACCGTTACATGAAACACAACCTTATTAGACCGGGTACACTGAAACACAAAAATTATTAGAACCGTTACCACTGAACCACAAACTATTAGAACCGGTTACACTGAAAACACAACTTATTAGAACGGTTCCACTGATGAACACAACTTATGGGAACCGTTACACTGAAACACCAAAACTATTTCGAACCGGAGGTACACTGAAACACAACTTATTAGAACCGGTACACTGAACACAAAACTTATTAGAACCGCGGGTACACTGTTGATGTGAAAACTAACTTCTTATGAAACCGGTACAATGGCTGAAACACCAACTTATTTAGAAACCGGTTCACTGAAAAACAAATACTTTTAGAAACGGTACACTGAAACACAACTTATTAGAACCGTACATGAAACAACACCCACAAATTATTATGAAAGAACCGGTACACTGAAACACAAACTTATTAGAACAGGTGACACTGAACACAAACTTATGTTAGAACAGGTACACTGAAACACAACTTCTTAGAAAACGTTACACTGAACGACAAACTTATTAGGTAGAACCGGTACCCGAAAACACAACTTTTAGAAACCGGTTACACTGAAACACCAAAACTTATAGGGGAACCGTACACTGAAACACAAAATTATTTAGAACTGGTACAAGCATAACACCAAACTTTTGGAACGTTACACTTTGAAACACCAAACTTATTAGAACCGGTACACTGACAACACAACCTTATTAGAACCGGTAAACACTGTTGTAAACACAAAACTTATTAGAACCGGGTGACACTGATGAATGAAATGAAACACACCAAACTTATTAGAACCGGTCACACTGGAAACACAAATTATTAGAACGGTTACACTGAAACACAAACTTTATTAGAACCGTGGTACACTGAAACACAAACTATAGAAAACAGGTACACTTGAAACACCAAACCTTTTTAGAAAGGTACACTGAAACACAAACTTAATTAGAAACGGTTTTTATACACTGCAAATACAAAACTTTATTTTAGAACCGGGGACACTGGTCTATTAAAACAAAACGTATTATTAGAACCGGTGTTTAACTGTGAAACTGAAACACAAACTTATTAGTATTGAGATAGAACTCGTTACACTGATGAACTGAAACACAAACTTATTAGAACCGGTAGGTATAACACTGAGAAACACAATACTTAATGGAAAAGGGGGGGGGGGTGGGGGGGGGGACGGGGGAGAGACAGCGGGAAACCAAACGTAATTAGAACCGGTTGGTTTATTATAACAATGAAAACACAAACTATTAGAACCGTTACACTGGTTGTATGTCACTGTATAAACACACCCAACCTTATTAGAACCTCCCTGTACAAGAGAATGAAATCATCCAACAAACTTATTAGAACAGGTACCACTTGAAACACAAACTTATTTATTAGAACCGGCTTTACACTGAATTGAAACAACAAACTTATTAGAACCTGTACACTGAAACACAAACTTATGTAGAACCGGGTTTACACTGAACACAAATTATTAGAAACAGTAACTCATGATCTGAAACACAAACTTCCTGAGAACCGTGACACTTGAAACACAAACTTATTCGAACCGGAGGGTTACAGGTTACACTGTTGAAACAAATTATTAGTGAAAAACCGTTACACTGGAAACACAAAGATTATTTAGAGACCGTTTACACTGTGAAACACAAAATTATTAGACGGTATTTATATTTTTATGGGTACACTGAAAAAACACAAACTATTAGAATCCGGACACTGACTAAAACACAAACTATTAAACGGGGTTTACACGTATTTGTTTGTAACACAAACTTATTTATGAGAAACCGTTACACTGTTGTAACACAAACTTATTTAGACCACAGTACACTGAAACACAAAATTATTAGAAAACCGTTACACTGAAACAAAACTTATTGAAACATGTTACACTGAAACACAAACTTATTAGAACCGTACACTGAAACACAAACTAGAGAACGGTACCGGAAACACAAACTTCTTAGGACCGTTACACTTGAAACACAAAAACTTATTATTCGAACCTGTTATACACTGTAACACAAAACTTATTAGAACCGTTAACTGTTAACACAAAACGTTATTAGAACAGTACAACTGAATGATGAAACACCAAAAAAACTTATTAGACACCGGTACACTGGTGATGAAAAACACAAACTTATTAGAAACGTACACTGTAAACACAAACTTATTAGAACCGGTTTACACGGAAACACCACCGGGATTATGTAGGAACCTGGTTACACTGAAACACCAAACTGATCTATTAGATACCAAGTACACTGAAACAAAACGTATTAGAAACAGTACACTGAAACACCAACTTTAGTAGACCGGGTTATTTTTTGACCAGGTACACTGTGAAATGAAACACAACACTTATTAGAAAATCCGTTACACTGTAACACACAAACTTATTAGGAAAACCTGTACACTGAAACACAAATTATTAGAGACCGTGTTTACACTGACAAAACTTATTAGAACCGGTACACTGAAACACAAATCTTATTTAGAAACCGTACATGAAACACAAACTTATTAGAAGGAGGTTACACGAAAGCACAAACTTATTAGAACCGTGACACGGTAACACACAACTTATTAGAATAGAGAACCGGTACACTGACTGAAACACAAACTTATTAGAACCGGTTTACACTGATGAAACACAAACTTATTAGAACCGGTCCACTGAAACACCAACTTATTAGAACAGGGGTACCACTGAAAAACAAAACTTAATTAGATAACGTTACACTGAAACTGATGAAACACAAACTTAGTAGAACCGGTACACTGAAACACAAAACTTATTAGAACCGGTAACCAAGTTGTAACACAAACTATTAGAACCGGTACCTGAAACACCAAAACTATTAGAACCGGTACACTGAAACACACACTTATTAGAACCGGTACACTGAAACACAAACGTATTAGAACGGTACACCTGAACACAAAACTATTAGAACGGTACACTGAAACACAAATTATTAGAACCGTTACACTGAAAACAAATTATAGACCGGTACACTGAAAACAAAATTATTAGTAGAACCGTTTACACTGTGTTTTGAAAAAACACAAATTATTAGAACAGGGTCGGTTAGGTACACTGGTGAAACACAAACTTATTAGAACCGGTACACTGAAAACACACAACTTATTAGAACAGGACACTGAACACCAAAAAACTTATTAGAACCGGTACACTGAAAACCCAACAAACTTATTAGAAAACCGGCGTATACACTAAAACACCAAACTTATTAAGAACCGTTACACTGTAAAACAACACTATTAGAACCTGTACACTGAACACAAACTTTATGAGAACAGGTACACTGAACACCAAATTATTAGAACCGTGGTACACTGAAACCCACAACTGATTAGAACCGTACACTGTGATGAAACACAAACTTATTAGACCGTTCACTGAAACACAAAACGTTTAGAAAACCGGTTACACTGTAACACAAAATATTTTAGGAACCGTTTACAATTGAAACACCAAACTTATGAGAACCGTTACACTTGAAAAAACACAAAACTTGATTAGAAACCGGTATACACTGAAACAAAGACTTATTAGAACCGTTACACTGAAACACCAAACTTATAGAACCGGTAACACTGTAACACAACATTATTAGAAACCGTTACACTTAAACACAAACTATTTAGAACACCGTTACCCTGAAACACAACTTTATTAGAACCGGACACTGAAACACAAAAACTTATTAGATTAAGAACGTTAAACTGAAACACACAAATATAGAACGGGTCATGTAACCACAAACTTATTAGAACCGTTACCCTTAAACACAAAATTATTAGAACGGTTACACTTAAAACACAACTTATTAGAACAGGTACACTGAAACACAAAATGATTAAGAACAGTTACATGAAACACAAACTTATTAGACAGGTACACTGAAACACAAACTTATTAGAACCGTAACTGTAAGCACAAACTATTAGAACCGTTACACTGCAACACAAAATTTTAACAAAACCGTTACACTGAACACAAACTTATTAGAACAGAGGTACACTGAAACACAAACTATGTTTAGACCGATTACACTGTGAAACAAACTTGATTAGAACCGGTACACGGATGTGAAAACAAACTTATTAGAAACCGGTTACACTGAAACACAAACTTATTAGGAACCGGTACACTGTAAACCAAAACTATTAGGAACCGGTTACACTGAAACACAAAATTATTTTAGAACAGGTACACTGATAACACAAAACTTATTAGAACCCGGTGTACACTGAAACACAAACTATTAGACCGTTACACTGAAAACACAAACTTATTACGAACAGGTACACTGAAACACAACAAAACTTATTAGAACCGTTACACGTAACACAAACTTTATTTTAGACCGTTACACTGAAACACAAAACTATTAGAACAGGTACACTTGGATGAAACACAAATTTTATTTAGACACGGTACACTGAAACACAAACTTATTAGAACGTTACATTGAGAACCCCAACTTATTAGAACCGGTACACTGAAACACCAACTTAGTTTAGAAGAACCGGTACACGTAACACAAACTTATTAGAACCGGGTACACTTGAAACACAAACTTATTAGAACCGCGGAACTGAACACAAACTTCTTAGAACCGTACACGAAACACAAAACTTATTAGAAAACCGTTAACTGAAGAAATGAAACACAAAATTAATTAGAACCGCGTACATGATGAAACACAAACTTATTAGAAAACGGACACTGGAGAAAAACACACACTTATTAGAACGTTTCACGAAACGCAAAACTTATTAGAACCGGTACACTGTAACACAAACTTATTAGAAGGCTTACACTGGAAACACAAACTTATTAGAAACGGTACACTGAAAACACAAAAATTATTTAGAACCGTTACACTGAAACACAAACTTATTTAGAAACCGGTACATGAAAATCAAACTTATTAGAACGGTACCGTGAAAAAACAAACTTATTAGAACCGGTACACTGAACGCAAAACGTTATTAGAAACCGTACATGAAAAACCGGTACACTGTCACACAAACTTATTTTAGACGGACATGATGAAACCCCCCCCCCCAAATATTAGTTAGAAGACGGTACACTGAAACACAAACTTATTAGAACCGGTAATTACACTGAAACGACACACTATTAGAACCGGTACAATGAAACGCCAAACTTATGAGAACCGGTACACTGATAAGCACAAACCTTATTAGACCGGTACACTGAAAACCACAAACTTATTAGAACCGTTATTATACACTGAAACACCCAAACTTAGTAGAACCGCTACACTGAAATAAAAAAAAAGATGAAACAAAAACTTATTAGAAGAACGGGTACACTGAAACACAAACTTATTAGAACGTTACACTGAAACACAAACTTATTAGTTCGAACCGGTACACTGAAACACAAAAATTATTGGAGACGGTACACTGATGAAACACCAAAAATTATGAGAACCGGTACACTGAAACACAAACTTATTAGAACGTTACACTGACTGAACGCAAACGTATTAGACACCAGTACACTGAACACAAACTTATTAGAACCTGTTAGACTGAAACGCAATACTTATTAGAAACCGGTACACTTGTAACACACACTAAGAAACGTACAATGGAAACCGGGGCACTGTAAGCACAAACTTATTAGAACGGCTACATGAAACGCAAAAATTATTAGAACCGTGTTTACACTGTACACAAACTGATTAGAAAAAGGTACACTGAAACGCAAACTTATTTAGAACCGGTACACTGAAACACAAACTTATTAGAACCGGTACAACGTAACACAAACTATTAGAAACGGTACACTGAAACCGGGGGCACGTAACACAAAAAAAAAAATTTTAAATAGAACCGGTACACTGTGAAACGCAAACTTATTAGAACCGGTACACTGGAACACAAACTTATTAGAAAGGGACACTGAATACGCAACACTTATTAGAACCGGTTACACTGTAAACATTAAACATTAGAACGGTACACTGTAACACAAACTTATTAGAAACCGGTACACTGAAACGCAAACTTATTTAGAACGGTACCTTGTTGTAACACAAACTTATTAGAAAAGGTACCCACTTGTAACACAAACTTATTAGAAACCCGGTACACTGTGAAACACAAAACTTATTAGAACCGGTTACACTGAAACACCAAACTATTAGAAAACCGGATACACTGACACACAAACTATTAGATACCGGTACACTGAAAACACAACTTATTAGAACAGGTACACTGAAAACACAAACTTATTAGAACCGAGTACACAAAACACAAAACGTATTAGAACCGTTACACTGAAACACAAAACTTATTAGAAACGGTACACTGAAACCACAAACTTGTTAGAACCGGTACACGTGCAACACAAACTTATTAGAACAGGTTACATGAAACACAAACCTTTTAGAACCGTTACACTGGAAAACACAAAACTTATTAGAACCGGTACACTGAAACACAACTTATTTAGAATCAGGTACCACTGAAACACAAACTTATTAGAACGGTACACTGAAACACAAACTGATTGACCGGGTAGTACACTGAAAACACAAACTTATTAGAACCGGTTACACTGAACACAAACTTATTAGAACCGGTACACTGAACTGAAACACAAACTATTAGAAAACAGTACACTGAAAACACAAACTTTTTAGTTAGAAACCGGTTACACTGTAAAACAAAATTATTAGGACGTTACACTGAAACCACAAACTTATTAGAACCGTTACACGGAAACACAAACTTATTAGAACCGGTTACACTGATGAAACACAAACATTAGGAAACCGGTGGTACATGAAACAAAACTTATTGAAACCGGTACACTGAAACACAAACTTATCGAAACCGGGTACACGAAACACAAACGATTAGAACCGGTACACTGAAACACAACTTAGTTTAGCAACCGGTCACTTAAACACAAACTTAGTAGAAACGGTACACTGAAACATCAAAACACTTTATTAGAAACCGGTAAACTGAAACACAAACGTATAGAAAAGGTACACTGAAACACAAACTTATTAGAACCGTGTTTTACACTGAAAACACAAACTTATATTGAACGGTACACTCTTGAAAACACAAACTTTATTAGAACCGGTACACTGAAACACAAACTTATTAGAACTGGTACACGAAACAAAAACTATTAGAACAGGGACACTGAAACACAAAACTTATTAGAACCGTACACGTAACACAAACTTATGGAACGGTACACTGAAAAAAAAACTTATTAGAAACCGGTACACTGAAAAAACCAAAATTATTAGAACAGGGTACACTGAAACAAAACTTATTTAGAACCGGTACAATGAAACACAAAACTTATTAGAACCGGCTATACACTGAAACACAAACTATTTAGAACCGGTACACTGAAAAACACAAAACTTATTAGAACCGGTACACTGAAACACAAACTTATTAGAACCGTTACACTTGTTAACACAAACTTATTAGAACGGTACATGAAACACAAAAAGTAATTAAGAACCGGTTCCCTGAAACCACCAACTTATTAGAAACCGGTACACTGAAACACAACAAAAAACTTTATATTAGAAACCGGTTCACCTGAACCACAAAACTTATTAGAAACGGGGTACACTGAAACACAAAACTTATTGAACCGGTATCCTGAAAACACAAACTTATTAGAACCGGTACACTGAACACAAACTATTAGAAACCGGTTACACGAAATTACACACAAACTTTATAGAACCGTCGTCAGCGTAAACACAAATTATTAGAACTAGGGTTCACTGAAACACAAACTTATTAGAACCGGTTCACATGAAACACAAAACTTATAGAACCGGTCACTGAAACACCAAACTTTTAAGAACGGTTTACACGATGAAACACAAACTTATTAGACCACGTACACGATAACACAAAACTAGTTAGAACCGTAGTACACGTATAAACAAACTTATTAGAAAGAACCGCGGTATACACTGAAACACAAACTATTAGAACCGGGACAACTGAAACACAAACTTATTAGAACCGGTTCCATGAACAAAATTTTAGAGAACGACACAAACTTATTAGAACCGGTTACACTGAACACAAAACCTATATAGAACGCGGTACACTGAAAACAAAACTTATTAGAACGGTACACGGAAAACACAAACTTATTAGAAACCGGTGAACTGAAACACAAACTTTATTAGAACCGGTGACACTGAAACACAAACTTTTACGAACCGGTACAACTGAAACACAAACTATTGACACGGTACACTGAAACACAACTTATTAAAACCGTTACACTGGACAAAACTTTAACTACACTGAAACACAAACTTATTAGAAAACCGGTTACAACTGAACACAAACTATATAGAAACCGGTAGCACTGAACACAAACTTATTAGAAACCGGTCACTGATGAAACACAAACTATTAGACACGGTATACACATTAGAACGACACTGGAAAAAACTTATTAGAACCGGTACACTGAAACACAAACTTATTTAGAACGGTTCACTGAAACACAAACTTAGTGAAACCGGTACACTGAACACAAACTTATTAGAACCGGAAACTGTACATAAAACTTATTAGACAACGGTACACTGACACACTATTAGAACGGATAAAATTAGAAACAAACTCCTACACTTAGAACCGGTTACCTGAAACACAAACTATTAGAAAACCGGTTCACTGAAACCACAAACCTTATTAGAAACCGGTACACATTGAAACACAAACTTATTAGAAACCGGTTCACTGAAACACAAACATTATTAGAACCGGTTTACACTGAAACACAAACTTTAGAACCGGTACACTGACACTGAAGCAGCTGATAAGAACACAGGAGATCCTACCTAGGAGCAACAGGAAAGGATGTGTTCTCTGGCTCTGCATCAGGTCTGAATGCCGCTTGGAGTTATTATAAGGTGGACATACACAGTGCCGTCATACCCAGCCAGATTTGGTGAGCACCACATGTGTGGGGGCAAAAAAATACTGACAATGATGCTGACAGACTACCACCTCGCATTTAGACCAGCCGGTGGTATTGGCATGGGGTGTAATCGATACAAAGGCGTGAGGCGGGATGCGATTTCCACTGGAATGAGCACCGGTTCTAGTAGCTTGTGGTGTTCAGGTTACAGGACAGCACATGGTGTTGGGTGTTTATGTGCTGTGTTAAAATATCTAAAACAAACAATAAGCTGTATTTAAGAGGACACATACACAGTTAACTTCGTAGCAGTGCGATGAAAAACCATCCGCTTATTGCTGTGGTGCTATGGACCACCTTGTTCGCGCGTCATTGATAATCTGCCAAGTCATCATCAAATGCATGAGCAATAGCCATATCACTCCATCAAATGGGTTTGTCCGACACCCATGCGTTGTGGGTTGGGTCGTGATTTACACGAGTGACAGAGCGCAAAAGCCTTATGTATTAGAAGTAAATAACATGCCCTTTCAATATAAAGGAATAAAGGCCTTGTGGTGGTGACCTTTATATCACAATGTGAGGGCACATTATCCGTAATATAAACCGGGGTTGTAACACCTCTTTCCAGTGTTATCCCGAAGATCTATGAGGTGTTTACTGAATTTGAATGAAAAAAGACCATAGGCTCGTGGGAGGAGCCAAACCTGTATACTATATTCTATTGTGGGTCGGTGAGAGAATCGATGAAGTAAAAGATTGTAAATCTAAAACTTTTACACGAAATATTCAGTTTTGACCATAAAATAACCAACGCTTGTCGTCTTTGATTTTTTCCAGTTTTATGCATTCTTCAATAAAAGAACCAGAGGACAATACTATTCCGCCCATTCCATTACCGACTGACATTGGGGTGGATGCCACTTGGCTCGGCGGAATGGTGGGATTATGCTCGTCGGTACATCCGTTGAGAGATGTTGGGTCTGTGGGTGCTACCATGACATCCCAGTGTCCTCAAACCAATCAAATCCCAAAAAATATTAACCTTGAGAAGAATTAACCTTTGTTACACTAGTACTGCGAGTGTCTCCCACGAGGGCAAGGCACATGGGCCTCGACGCGCGGCATAAGTCGCAGGTGACGCGATCATCGACTACAGGCATTACATCGTGCTCGGGGGTCACTTTCGGCCGATGTAAATGTTTACGTGTGTGCAAGCTTTAGGCGTGATCCAGTATGGATTGCTGCTCTATCTACCACCAAGTCCTTAATGTGTAAAAGGTCTTAATAGTTGTATAGGGTTTACTTCCAGTGTACTCTGTGAATAGCAATCGGTTTTAGGTGGCAAGCCGAATGACCATTGAAAGGTTCTGTTCTGCTCAATGGACTTTACATCATCACTGTCATGAGAGCAATGGGGCAGAGGGCTTCCAGCCATATTAACCTAGTTAGCTTTTCTGTGCACACATTAGGGGCTGTAAGATCAGTCCAACTCTAAAGACCCCCTACTTTTATGCAATCTGAATATTCCAATACCATAGGTTAAATACTTGTTGTAAACACAGTCCATTGTGAAAACGACCATGTCATCCTAATAATAAGTCCGCAGTAGAAAATGCCGGTACCCACACAGTATTTTGTATGCGTATAGGGTACTGCAGTGGTCTTTAAGGAAGTCTATTAATAAACTGTCCCATGATTCCCTGTGGGAATAAGCACATTATGTGCTGTCCATTTATTTTTTGGATTTTACAGGCCATATCTGTAAAGCCGAGGGTATCATTTTTAGCGATATCGCGCCATAACGATCGGTTATTGTAAATTTAAATCATTAAACCGATCGTAGGTAAATGGGGATTGTGCCAAAACAAACTTTTGGCTCACAGGGAGGTGCATACACAAGCAAGGAGCTTTGGGAAGAAGAGGCGGCGCCCTGCACATTGCAATTTCTGTGCATTGTCGCACATTGCTCCGCATCCACGCATGTGGTTTTTTGTAATTTAATATTATAACAACGCATGGTGTTCGTTGTAAAAAATGGGTGCATGCAAACACAAACCGTGCACATCGGAAATCATGGGAATTTTTGCATTCCCGAGATTTCCATTTTAAACCAAAATAGCATATGCAATGGCGTGCGCAAACGCGCTAAAACGCTTTCATGCAAAATCAATATCCATGCAAAATCAATATCGTCTTAGCGATTTTAACAGTCGCTATTAGCCGGCATTCAGTCTTCAGTTCAGTCTTGTCCATGTTTAGTTTGAGAGCAGGAGGACATGAAGGCAGAGATGGCACTAAGGCAGTTGGGGACCTGGGATGTTCAGCATGGAGATCTGGGGCGGAGATGTAAATTTGGGTATCATCCACATACAGTGATACTGGAACCCAAATGAACCAATGAGTTGTCCAAGGCTAGGTGTAGATGGAGAAAAGAGAGGACCGAGTACCGAGACTGTGCGGGACCCCCACAGCGAGGGGGGTGAGGGATGGAGTTAGTTTCAGAGTGGAAAAACACCAAGGTCCTACCAAGAGATAGAGGATAGCCAAGAAAGTGCAGTGTCCTGGATACCCAAGGAGGCCAAGATCTGAAGAAGTAGAGGGTGATCAACAGCATTTCTGCATTTAAATCCCACTCTAAAATTTACACTAATGCGATTTAAATTGCGGAGCGCTGGTTGTGTGGGTGTCTTTTTTGTGAAACCTGGCAGCCTGGTTAGCGCAACTAAACTGCCCAGTGGTTTGGGTAATGAGTCTGTGTGGCAATAAATGCCCATAAAATTGCCAATAACATGGTAACACTTTAATGGATTCCTAGGTTATAGCACACTATAAATTCCGTGTCCTTATCTCGGAACTGGAGGAGGACATACGGTCCAAAAGCAGGAGAATAAAAGGGAAAAAGTAGAAGTAAAAAAACTGGAATTTGAATATATAATCTTCAACGGATCTCTCAAATCACAATGACTTGTACAAAATCTTGATGGCAATAAATACACTTAGTTTATATTTATAGTATTTGAGGTTAGAATAAAGACATACGTCCATCCAGTCAACCCATCTAGCAATATCCTCATTTCCTGCCTAACTGTTGATCCAGAGGAGGCAAAAAAAAAACACCAAATTTATGAAGGGGAAAAAATTCCTTCCTGACTCCAAGTGGCAATCGGAAATTTCCCTGGATCACTCACTTTATGTATCAATACTATGAGATGGCCGAACTTCGAAAAATCCGGGTCCGCGCGAGGATCCGCGGATTTTCGAAAAAAATCCGAAAATTCTAAAATCCGCGAGACGGACCCGTTAAAACGTATTAAAATAGAAAGTTCGGCAAAATCTGCATTAAAGTGGTCTAAATAGCCTTGGTAACGTACACTTAACCACTCAGGGACCCTGGGTAATGGCCTTAGAAGCACGTATAAATGCCAACAATACCTAAAAAGTACAGTCCGCTAGAGTGACTTTAAAAAAACGTATTTTTCGAAAATAGAGGATTCCGTAAAAACGAAGATTTCCGTAAAAAAACGAGGCTTTCTGTAACTATGATATGCTGCCATTGGCTAATTTGGATCATGTGGCTTGCTCCGTCTTGAAAATTTACACGATTACTCGTTTTTACGAGTATTCTCGTAATTACGTGAATCCTCGTAATTACGTGAATCCTCGAATTACGAGGATCTTCGGTTTTTTCCGTATCCGAAAGTATCGTAGATCCTCGTAATTACGGAGATACTCGTATTTTCGAAAATTTTCGGAAAAAAAAAAAAATCCGCAGTTCGGAAGTCCGAAAGTCCGGAATAATCCGCCATTTCGCGGAGGGAGAGAAATCCGCGGCGGATCCGGGTTCGGTCCGCGAACCGGCCATCTCTAATCAATACCAGTAACTTGCAACATCCTTGTTGTAACTCATCAGCTTTTTATTAAACTGTACCAATGAACTGCCATAACAACGTCCACTGGAAGACAGTTCCATAGCTTTACAGTTCTCACAGTGAAAACCCTTTCCCAACTCTACTTATGTATCAATACCAGTAACTTTGTAACATTCCTTGTTTGCAGAAATCCATCCAGTTTTATTAACTGACCAATGAACCTGCCATAAACAACGTCCACTGGAAGACAGTTCCATAGCTTTACGTTCTACAGTGAAAAACCCTTTCCCAACTCTACTTTATGTATCAATACCAGTAACTTGTAACATCCTTGTTTGCAGAAACTCATCCAGCTTTTATTAACTGACCAATGAACCTGCCATAACACGTTCCACTGGAAGAACAGCCCTAGCTTTACCGTTCTCACAGTGAAAACCCTTTCCCAACTCTACTTTATGTATCAATAACCAGTAACTTGAAACATTCCTTGTTTGCAGAAACTCATCCAGCTTTTATTAACTGACCAATGAACCTGCCCTAACAACGTCCACGGAAGACAGTTCATAGCTTTACCGTTCTCACAGTGACAAACCTTTCCCAACTCTACTTTATGGATCAATACCAGTAATTGTAACATTCCTTGTTTGTAGAAACTCATCCAGCTTTTATTAAACTGACCATGAACCTGCCATAACAACGTCCACTGGAAGACAGTTCATAGCTTTACCGTTCTCACAGTGACAAAACCCTTTCCCACTCTACTTTATGTATCAACCAGTAACGTGTAACATTCCTGTTGTAGAAACTCATCCAGCTTTTATAAACTGACCAATGAACCTGCCATAACAAAGTCACGGAAGACAGTTCCATAGCTTTACCGTTCTCACAGTGAAAACCCTTTCCCAACTTGAAGCCTAAACCTTTCTCTTCAGTCTTAAGGGATGTCCACGTGTCCTCTGACATGTTCTATTGGTGAACAATGCCCCAGATAGTTTATTGTATGGCCCATTAATGTATTTATACACAGTTAATCATATCCCACACATACCTTTTCTCCAGCGTACATAATGTAATTGCCAGTCTAATTCATATTCAAGCTCCCCTAATCCCCTTATAATTAAGTTGCCCTTCTCTGAACCCTTTCCTTTCAAAGATGTCCTTTTTGTAACAGGATTCAAAATTGCACTGCATATTCCAAATGAGGCCTTACCATGCTTTGTAAGAGGGAGAATTACATTTTCCTCCCTTGAATACATTTCTCCCTATATGTAGGTCCCTGACAGCTTGCTGTTTTTATGGAGGTCCTGACACCTTGCTGTTATATGGAGGTCCCTGATCCCTTGCTTGTTATATGGGTCCCTGACACCTTGCTGTTAAGGAGTCCCTAACACCTTGCTGTTATATGGAGGTCCCTGACACTGCTGTTAATGGAGGTCCCTGACATATTGCTGTATATGAGGTCTCGAACCTGCTGTTATATGGAGGTCCCTCCCCCCCGGAGTCCCGACACCTTGCTGTTATATGGAGGGGGGGGGGGTGGGAGGGGGGGCGGGTGGGGGCGGCGGGGGGGGGGGGGCGGGGGGGTGGGGGGGCCGGGGGGGGGGGCGTGGCGTGGGTGGGGGAGGTGGGAGGGGGGCGAGGGGGGGTGAGGGGGGGGGGGGGGGGGGAGGGGGGGGGGGGGGGGGCGGGTGGGGGGGGGGGGGGCTTGGCTTGGGATTGCGGGGGGGAGGTGGGGGTCGGGGAGGGGGTGGGGGGGGGGGGAGGGTGGGGTGGGGGGGGGGGGGTTTGACCGATGTGGGGGGGGGTGGGGGGGGGGGGTGGAGGGGGGGGGGGGGGGGTGGGGGTGGAGGGGGGGTCTGGGAACGGGGGGGGGGGGGCGGGGGGGGTGTGGGTGCGGGGGGGGGTAGGGGTGGGGGTGGGGCGGGGGGGGGTGGCGCGGGAGGGGGGGACACGTGGGGGGGGCTGTAATGGAGGCCCCTGACACGTGCGGGGGTATGGAGGGTCCCGGGATTGGGGAGGGGGGTGCTGGGGTGGGGGGGGGGGGGGGGTGGGGGGGGTATGGGGGATTCGACGGGGGGCTGTGGGGTGCTATGGGGGGGGGGGGTCCCTGCACTCGTGGAGGTCCTACACTTGCTGTTTATATGGAGGTCCTGACACTTGACTGTTATATGAGGTCCCTGACTCCTTGCGATGTATATGAGGGTCCCTTGACACCGTGCTGTTATATGAGAGTCCGACACCTTGCTGTTATATGGAGGCCCTGACACCTTGTGTATATAGGAGGTCCAGGAACCCTGTTGTTATATGAAGTCACTAACACCTTGCTTTAGTGGTCTGCCTCTTGATATGGGAGGTTCTGGACACCTTGCTGTTATATGGAGGTGTACACCGTAAGTGTCCAGACACCTTGCTGTATATTATGGAGGCCTGACAACCTTGCTTGTATAGGAGGTCCACTGACGTCCTTGCTGTTTTATGATGAAGGTCCCTGACAACCTTGCTGTTATATGGAGGTCCCGACACCATTGATGTTATTATGGAGGGTCCCGACACCTTGCTGTTAAGCACAGGAGGTCCCTGGACCACCTTTGTTTGTTATTGAAAGTCCCTAAACTTGCTGTTATATGGAGGGTCCCTGACACATTTGCTGTTATATGGAGTGTCCGACACCTTGCTTTAGGAGGTCCCGGCACTCCTTGCTGTTATATGAAGGTCCCTGACACCTTGCTGTTATTGGAGGTTCTGCGGACCTTGTTGTTATATGGAGGTTCCCTGACTCCTTGCTGTATATGAGGCCTACCACCGCTGTTATGGAGGTCCTGGACACCTTGCGGTTATATGGAGGTCAGACTCTGTAGGAGGTCGCTAAACACCTTGCGTTATTATGAAAGTACCCTAACACCTGCGTTATATGGGAAGTCCCTAACACCTTGCTGGTGTATATGGAGGTCCCTGACAAATTGATTGTTTATATGGAGGTCTCTGACACCTTGCTGTTCATATGGAGGTCCTGGGACCTCCTTGCTGTTATATGAAGGGGCCCTGAAACACCTTGCGTATTATGGAGGTCCCTGACACCTTGCTTATATGGAGGTCGCAACACCTGCTGTTATGTGTGTGAAAGTCACCTAACACTTGCTGTTATGTGAAAGTCCCTAACACCTTGCTGTTATATGGAGGTCCCTGACACATTGCTGTTATATGGAGGTCGCTAACACCTTATTGTTATATGGAGGTCCCTGAACCCTTGTTGTTATATTGAGATCCCTGACCCCTTACTGTTATATGCTGATTTGGAACTTTCCAGTGGGTAGTTTATTCAACAGATTCTGTACAAGTCATTCTGGAATTGAGAGATCCAGTCAGATAAACTAGCCAAAACGCCGTCCTAAGAACCTAAAACGTTTAATCCAGTTGAATCTAAGTGAATCTCACAGATATGCATTTTTAGTTAGAGATGAGAGCCCTTATGGTGTGGACTTCAGTAGTCATCATATAGATTTAACAAGTAAGGATACCCACCCAAACCATAAAACTTCATATCATGATAAGCGCAAACACCCCAACCATAAACGCTAGGTTTAAACATCTGAAACTCAGGACCTAAAGGTACTTACCAGCCTTTGTTTTCCCTCTCCCTGCCTTTTATGCTATCTCAGTAGGAAGAACAGAAGGGTCCGGAGCAGGAGCAGAGTTCGGTGATTGGCTGAGATTAAGCCAATAACTGATATTGCTGCCGGTCAGTAGAGGGAGCCAAGGGGATGATGTTGGGTAAGTACATTTAGGGGCAAATTAGATGCTTTAAACCTAGAGTTTAGGGTTGGGTGTTTGCATTACCTTACATAAAGATATTTTTGTAAAGAAAGTACGAAGCAGCCGCAGAGGGATCCAGAGGGATGGGGAGAGATCCACTGCACATGCCACAGTCTTCTTAGAGGTGCAGGAAGTGGAAGGTCCTACTATTAATTCTTTTGGACTTTCATTAGGCCCTGCAGGACAACCATAGGGAGCAGAAGAGAAAAGTAAGGATCTTTAAACACCACACAGTGGGGCCAACAGTGGGGTAAAATTTAGCTAGGGGTGGACATGCCCTTTAAGAATTTTAATTGTCACTAAAACCACTAGATTGAAAATGTAGATTAAATGTTGATAAAGTTTATGACAAATTTCGTCTTTGATGTAAAACCCACTAGAAACCTTCTAACCATTAGTAAATATAATTAGTTACATACAGAAGACTTTCAGAAAGGACACAACCAAGACTGTCATCCAGGAATACATTACCCACCATTCACATGGCTTTAACTGAATTTTTTTTTAAAGGTACAAGGTTCTTCCTCATGGAATTTCCATCCACACTAACTACATAGTGTCTATTCAATCCAACGAGCACACATAGACTGATCTACATATTACATATTATTTAAACTGTTTAAATACCATCTCACCATGATTCAGAGTTTTAAAGGGGAACTAAATGGTTAACCCTGTTACACATTTACTGTAGATGTACCCTGACAGGGCGCCTAAACCACATTTATATTACCCATACAAATCATGGGTGTTGCCTACTTACTGAAGGGCAACTAAATTTATTAAAGGGAATGGAGGGGGGCTGACTATGCAGGCAGATTACACAAGTTAGACATTAATGTGGGGATATGATCACTTTATACAAATATAATGGGCCATACAGATAACTCTCTGGTGCATTGTTCACTAATAGGTCGGATCAGAGGACACGTGGACATCCTTTAAGGTTGGAAGAAAATAAGTTTCATCTTCAGGGTAGGAAAGGTTTCTTTACAGGTGAGAATGGTGAAAATGTGGAAATGTCTTCCAGCCGATGTGTAATGGCAAGTTCATTGAATAGCTTTAAAAGTGGCCTAGATAAGTTTCTAAAACTAAATAATATTGAGAATTACTTGGATTAATACATATAGGGGCTCATTTACCCACAGTCACTAGGCAAATATATGGAGTTAAAGTTGCGCTTACCGGTTCGATACCGGTTAGCGCAACTTTAGCTTCATATTAGCATCGGATGCGGATGGGTTATGCAAAAATCAACTGCGCATCCGACGCTTGCGATTTAATATTGCGGGTTTTTTTTTAGTTTTAGCACAGGATTTTAACTCCAGCAAATAGCTGGCATTAAACATTCGCAAACGCAATATTAAATCGCAGAAGAAGCATTTACCCAGAGCTATAGCGGCTCTGGGTAAATGAGCCCCATACTGTAGTTCTGGTTGGTATACTATATAATATTGAGAATACGGTATTAATAAGAATACTGTAGTTCTGGTTGGTATATCCTATATAATATTGAGAATTACTGGTATAATACAACATATCTCAGTTCTGGTTGGTACAGGGGTAATATATGAATATTGAGAAGTACTGGGATTAATACATAGTCTGTAGTTCTGGTTGGTACAGGGATACTTATCATATTTGCGAATGAATGGTGAGTATAATACATATCCTGTAGTTTCTGGTTGGTAAGAGGATACTATATAATATTGAGAATGACTGGATAATACATTATACGTGGTTCTGGTGGTAAAGAGAGTACTATATAATATTGAGAATTATATGGAGTAATAATTAACTGGTCGTTGGTTGGTACAGGGATACTATTATATATTGAGAATACTGGTATTAATACATATCTGTAGTTTGGTTGGTACAGGGATACTATTAATATTGAGAATACTGGTATAATACATATACGGTAGTTCGTGGTTGGACGGGGATACTATATAATATTGAGAATTATGGTTTATTAATACATATACTGTAGTTCTGGTTTGGTACGGGATACTATATAATATTGAGAATAGGAATTATGGATTAATACATACTGTAGTTCTGGTTGGTACGGGAGACTATATAATATTGAGAATTACTGGTATTAATACATTATACTGAGTCGGTTGGTACAGGAGAACTATATAATATTGGATACTGGTATAATACAACTATGTAGTTCTGGTTGGTACAGGGATACTATATAATATTGAGAATTACTGGTATGAATACATACCAGTATTATATGAAAGTCCCTAACACCTTGCTGTTATATGTAGGTCCCTAACACCTTGCTGTTATATGGAGGTCCCTGACACATTGATGTTATATGGAGGTCTCTGACACCTGCTGTTATATGGAGGTGCTAACACTTGCTGTAGTGAAAGTCCCTAACACCTGCTGTTTATGTGAAAGTCACTAACCCTTGCTGTTATATGGAGGGTCCCTGACACATTGCTGTTATTGGAGGTCGCTAACACCTTATTGTTATATGGAGGTCCCTGAACCCTTGTGTTATATTGAGATCCCTGACCCCTTACTGTTATATGCTGATTTGGACTTTCCCTGGTATTTATTGCTAACAGATTCTTGTACAAGTCATTTGAATTGAGAGATCCAGTCAGATAACTAGCAAAAGCCCTTCAAGAACTAAACTTTAAATCCAGTTGATCTAATTGAATCTCACAGATATGCATTTATTTTAGTTAGAGATAGAAGCCCTATGGTGTATCTCAGGTTATATCATATAAGATTTAACAAGTTAAAGGATACCCCCAAACCATAAAACTCATATAATGTAAGGCAACCCCCCAACCATAAACGCTAGGTTTAAAACATCTAAATCAGACCCTAAAGGTACTTACCAGCCTTTGTTCCCTATATATACTATATAATATTGAGAATTACTGGTATGAATACATATACTGTATTACTGGTATTAATACATATTCTGTAGTTCTGGTTGGTACGGGGATACATTAATTATGAGAATTACTGTATTAATACATATACTGTAGTTTGTTGGTACGGGGATTACTATATAAGATTGAGAATTACGGTATTAATACAATACAGTAGTTCTTGGTTATACGGGGATACTATATAATATTGAGATTAATGGTATTAATACATTACTGTAGTTTGTGGTTGGTACAGGGATACTATATAACATTGAGAATTACTGGTATTAGTAGTATTATATACTGTAGTTGGTTGGTTACGGGTGTACTATATTAATATTGAGAATTACGGTTTAATACATATACTGTAGCTTGTGTTGGTAATACGGGGATATATTAATATTGAGAATTACTGGTATTAAACATATACTGTAGTTTCCAGTCTGGTGGTACAGGGATACTATATAATATGAGAATGCTTGGTTTAATATATAACTACAGTTCTGGTTGGTACAGGGATACTATATAAATTGAGAATGACTGGTATTAATACATATACTGTAGTTCTGGTTGGTACAGGGAATATATAATATTGAGAAGACGGTATTTAATACATATACTGTGTTCTGGTGGTAAAGGGATACTATAAATATTAGAGAATTACTTGGTATTAATACAATACTGTATTCTGGTTGGTACAGGGATACTATATAATATTAGAATTACTGGGATTAATAATATTCGTAGGTCTGGTTGGTACAGGGATACAATATAATATTGAGAAGTACTGGTATTATACATATACTGTAGTTCTGGTTGGTACAGGGATACTATATAATATGAGGAATGACTGGTATTAATACATACTATTGTTTCTGGTGGTAAAGGGATACTATATAATATAGAGAATTACTGGTTTTATACATATACTGTAGTTCTGGTTGGTACAGGGAATACTAATAATATGAGAATTACTGGTATTAATACATATACTGTAGTTCTGTTGGTACGGGTACTATATAATATTGAGAAATTACTGGTATTAATACTATACTGTAGTTCTGGTTGGTACGGGGATACTATTAATATTGAGAAATTACGGTATAATACATATACTGTAGTTTGGTTGGTACGGGAGAATACTAATAATATGAGAATTACTGGTATTAATACATATTACTGTAGTTCTGGTTGGTACATGATACTATATAACATGAGAATTACTGGTATTAGTACATATACTGTAGTTTGGGTGGTACGGTGGTGTACTAATAATATTGAGAATACTGGTATAATCATATACTGTAGTTCTGGTTGTAGTACGGGGATACTATATTAATATTGAGAATACTGGTTATAAACATATACGTAGTTCCAGTTCGGTTGGTACAGGGATACTACTATATAATATTGAGAATGACTGGTGATTAATACACATTACTGTAGTTCGGGTTGGTACAGGGATAATATATTAATATGAGATGACTGGTATTAATACATATACTGTAGTTCTGGTTGGTACAGGGATACTATATAATAATATGAGAATGACTGGTATTAATACATAACGTAGTTCTGGTTGGTACAGGGATACTATATAACATTGGAATTACTGGTATAATACATATACTGTAGTTCTGGTTGGTACAGGGATACTATTATAATATGAGAATTATGGTATTAATACACTACTATAGTTCTGGTTTGGTACAGGGGATTACTATATAATAGTGAGAATACTGGTAGTTATACAAAATACTGTAGTTCGGTTGGTACAGGGGATACTATATATATTGAGAATACTGGTATTAATACATATACTGTAGTTCAGTTGGTACAGGTATACTATATAATATTGAGATTACTGGTATTAATACATAACTGTAGTTCTGGGGGTGACGGATGGATACTATATAATATTGAGAATTACTGGTATTAATACATACACTGTGTTCTGGTGGGTACAGGGATAACTAATAATATTGAGAATTACTGGTATTAATACGATATCCTGTAGTTCTGGGGTACAGGGTATAATATTCTAACATTGAGAATTACTGTATTATAGTACATATACTGTAGTTCTGTTGGTCGACGGCGTGTACTAATAAATTGAGGAAACTGGTATTATATACACATACGTAGTTTCTGGTTGGTACATATGGGGGATACTATATAATATTGAGAATTAATGGGATTAATACATATACTGTAGTTCAGTTCTGGTTGGTACAGGGAGATACTAGATAATATTGGATTTACTGGTATTAATACAATAATGTTGTAGTCTGGTTGGTACAGGGGACTACTATATAATATGAGAATTACTGGCTATTAATACATATACTGTAGTTCTGGTTGGTACAGTGATAATAACATTGGAATTACTGGATTAATACATATACTGTAGTTCTGGTTGGTATGTAGGGGATATCTATAATATTGAGAATTACTGGTATTAAACATATACTGTAGTTCCAGTTCTGGTTGGTAACAGGGATACTAATAATATTGAGAATGACTGTATTAAACATATACTGTAGTTCGGGTGGTACAGGGATACTATATAATACTGAGAATGACTGGTATTAATACATATACTGTAGTTCTGGGTTGTACAGGGAGATACAATATTAATATTGAAATTATTGGATAATACATATAGTAGTTGGGTGGGACAGCGGATACTATATAATATTGAGAATTACTGGTATTAATACATATACTGTAGTTCTGGTTGATCCAGGGATACTATATAATATTGAGAATGACTGGTATTAATACATATACTGTAGTTCTGGTTGGTACAGGGATACTATATAATATTGAGAATTACTGGTATTAATACATATACTGTAGTTCTAGTTGGTACAGGGATACCATATAATATTGAGAATTACTAGTATTATTACATACACTGTCCAACAGTACAGTACAGTATTTGTTAATGTAAACTCATTAGGGCAGAAAGGCACTACTTGGTATTTGGAATTCTGTTCAAAGTATAAAAAACAGTTAAGTGCACAATAGTAAAAGTTGCTACTGCCTGACTATGGGACTATTACCTATCTATGTGCAGTGCAATCCACTCAGTATAACTGCACTCACTAGGGAATACAGACACTTTTGGAATTGTGTGCATCGATATAAGCAACTTAGCTACTTACTACTAGTGATGGACCCGAACTCGGACCCCGAAGTTTGGACACACTCCGAACTATCGGAAGTACTCCGGTTTCAACCTTGCTTACTTGTTTTCGATAATTATTGAATTTTCAATAGTTATCGGATTTTCGCATCGGTAGCCCTCAAATGTGGCATTCGAATTCAGTTTCAGATTTCTATTGACTTTAATGGGTTTGAACTTCCAAACTTTCAATGAAGTTGGGCCATCTCTACTTACTACTGTTTCCAGTTCCTACTGGCGGTGGGTAAAGTGTAGAGGGAGATCAGGGATGTCATCGTGCCACCCGGAGATTCGGGACACTTTAGGTAGATTGTGTTAAATATATCGGGGCACTTTGGAAAGATCTGGGCAGTTGCCCCAAATGTTTTAACATAGGCGACGCCACTGCGTATGTCCTTAACACCCTCCATATTATGTTTGTAAGGAAATTAATCCAATGAGAATGTGTGAAAAAATTTTAAAAATTGCAGAAGAAAATTTGAGAATGAGTTAGAAAGTTGGAAATCACCATGGAAACATTGGAACACTCAAGTTTCAAGTCAGATTTCATTAGTTCCGTGCAATTGGCAGACCTCTCTTGGGGCCATAATTAATATGTGGCCATCATTATCGTTCGTATAATACTTTGTATGTGTGGACGATCAAACAATTACAATCTCGTAAATCTATTGTAGCATTCATTAAAGGCACATTATCGTAAAATAAATACTGCAATTTGTCTACTCTAAAGCTGGGTACACACAGTAACGATAAAGCCCCGATACTGTCGGATTCGACGGTATCGGGGCTTCACCGTTATGTTTGTGCGCTCGTTTCCCAAACGAGCGCGCGGCCGCCGAACGATCGGGTCGGCCGTACGCTCGTTCGGGAAAGGCCGAAAATTTCCATCGCCCGTGCTAGGCTCCCAATAGAGGAGTCTAGCGCGGCCGATGGAAACACACAGCCCGGAGCGTTCTCCTTATGAAGTTAATAGGGAGAACGCTCGGGACTGTGTGTATGCAGATCTTTGGAAGATGGCATGAAGGATCTTGCAGATCCTGTCTGTCATCTTTCAGAAATCTGTGCTGTGTGTACCCAGCTTAAGCCGTTTGGATTGTATGTACTGTAATGTGGCGCTATTGTTAATCTATATGTAGCTTGGTGAATGTTGGATTTAAGATTTTTATTTCTCCTTCTCTACTCTATCCACACACTCTAGGCCCATGTTACTAATTTGTGACTTCTAACAGGATCAACAGGTTAGTAAAGGTTTAAAGATCATAGTAACTCATTGTACCAGCCAATACGGGATGTTTTCCTCACTCAGCACCACATATAAATAGAGGTCAGAAGGGAACTCAGGACTCAATTGCAGGGACAGCCAAAACAGAAGGCTACATAAACAGGTAATATGTATGTGCATTTGTTACCATGTTATGTTTATATGTAATGTGTGTTTTGTATGAATAACAGAAACAAAGAGGTTTATCTATGATTGTTATGTTATTATTTTTGAAATCATCTTCCATCTGGGCCCC
This sequence comes from Hymenochirus boettgeri, assembly GCA_019447015.1. Taxonomy (NCBI): domain Eukaryota; kingdom Metazoa; phylum Chordata; class Amphibia; order Anura; family Pipidae; genus Hymenochirus; species Hymenochirus boettgeri. Next base: position 253,065,392 of record CM033472.1, on the reverse strand, counting down.
TATCGAAGTAACATAAATTTTATAGACCTTAAAGAGCAAGTGTACTAATTCATACCTCCCAATTTTCCTTCTTTGATGACAATGAAAATTGTATCGTGCACTTTTGTTTTCATTTGCCAGGTTTGTGTCCTGGACTCTCCTGTATTAAAGATAGCACTGAAGCAGGGAGAAAGCCTGACAAATGGAATAATGGAAGTACACTTGAAAACAGTATAATTCCCCATCAAATAATGAGATTCTGTAATCCATATCTGTCTCTGTAGTTGGTATTTTGCCTTTCAGTAGATATTGCGTTGGCAGGGTCATTGGATATTTTGTAGAGAATGCTGATTTTTAAAAAACTTTTATTTGGAAAAAAAATGAAAAAGAAAATTCTATATTTCTGATATTTAAACAAAAAGATACAAGTTGGTCCAGATGTGAGAACAATGGCCATTTGGAGACAGGAAGCATTTCCTCTGTTGCCAATTGGATCTGCCTTTAGACAGGTTTTTATCTATGACTACTATGTTAGTACGGTATAACAGGCTTTGCACAATGTAGTACGGCGTATAGCACCAATGTTTATTGGCATGGATTTAACTGATAAAGGCGTAAGGATTGTGGGGAAAACATGGAGGAGCATTTAATGAGGGGACAAGCAGAAGCACATGCCTCTAGAGGAAATCCTGGTAGTTACTAATTCTGTAATGTATAATGTTTCAGTTCTAATACATAATGTGATCAGTATGTATCTATGTATATGTTTGTAAAAAAAAAAAAAAAATAATATATATATATATATATATATATACATTCAGCAGAATAAATGAACACCTACTGTTCCTGGGGATTACTTTGTGTGAGTTACTTCATTTCTGGAAGTTAGGACCAATAAAATACAAATCCCATAATGCTCTGTGAGGTATAAATTCTGACCACAGAATATAATGTAAAAAAACCCCAAAACCTACAAACTACTAACCTGTACATCACAACTATAGAAAGTATCCTGTCATTGTCTGGACTGGAAACTCAACACAGAAAGACATTATAATAACAAATATAATAACGGTTAAATATCAGCCTGTGTGCACAGCTTGTCCATTATAACAATGTTCAGCCTTTACAATCTGCCCTTGCCCCACAACTATACAAACCTCTAGACTCTCTGCTCAGCCACCCAGGGGAATAACTAGAGGGAAGCAGGGGGAGCAACCGCAGGGGGGCCCAGAGGCCAAGGGGGCCCCATCTTATTATTTTTCCTATGACAGATATAGCCTCTTCCCAAAAACCACTGTGGATGAAGCTCGGATAGGGGCCCCATCATAGTTTTGCTGGGGGCCCAGTGATTCCTACTTACGCCACTGCAACCAACGCATTGTAAAGTATCTGTAGTGTAGTGTAGTGTATTTATTTGTGTGTGTGTAACATTATGTACTTTTTTTGCGTAGAGATCTTACAGAAAGTAAATGTATACTTTTACTGGGGAAACCTTGACGTGGTTGGAAGGCTTTTCATTCATGTGATCACAGTAATGTATACTAAAACCCCTTTGTTTATAAAGTATGCCATTGTGCAGATAATATGATATTGTATGGGGCCTAGGAATGTGCATTGATTATCTTTTCTATGTGTATGTGTGTATATGTTTATTTATAAATCATCACTTGGGGACGCAGCGCTGTACAGTAATAAAATACAATAGTCAAAAGTCATACAAGGGGGATAAATACATTGATAGTTTAGTACATAAGTTTAACTTATATGAATAGAAGTGCTGAGGCTTTGCCACAAGAGGTAATGAGGTTCCTGCCCCGTAAAGCTTACAATCTAGTTAGGTGGGTAACACACAGATACAATGGAATGGGTATAAGTGCTGGAGTGAGGCATATGCAGTTTAAATAAAACAATCATATACTGTGCTGGTTACCAGATAGGTAGGATGTAAGGGTAGATTTATCATATATAGATACCATATACTGTGCTGGTTACCAGATAGGTAGGATGTAAGGGTAGATTTATCATATATAGATATATAGATACCATATACTGTGCTGGTTACCAGATAGGTAGGATGTAAGGGTAGATTTATCATATATAGATACCATATACTGTTGCTTGGATTACCGGTTTAGGTAGGATGTAAGGGTATATTTATCACATATAGATACCATATACTGTGTGGTTACTGGATAGGTAGGATGTAAGGGTAGATTATCATATATAGATATAATAGATACCATATACTGTGTGGGTTACCGATAGGTAGGAGTAAGGGAATTTATCTATATAGATAATAGATACATATACTGTGTGGTTATCCAGATAGGTAGATGTAAGGCTAGTATCTCATAATAGATATATAGATACCATATACTGTGCTGGTTACCAGATAGGTAGGATGTAAGGGTAGATTATCTATATAGAATATAGATACCATATACTGTGCTGGTTACCAGATAGGTAGGATGTAAGTGTAGATTTATCATATATAGATATATAGATATCATATACTGTGCTGGTTCCAGATAGGTTGATGTAAGGCTAGATTTATCATATATAGATATATAGATATCATTCTGTGCTGGTTACCAGATAGGTAGGATGTAGGTAGATTTCATATATAGATATATAGATACAGATATGTGGGTTACCAGATAGGTAGGATGTAGTGTAGATTTATCATATATAGATATAGATACTATACTGTGCTGGTTACCGATAGGTAGGATGTAAGGGTAAATTTATCATATTAGATATCTCATATACTATGCTGGTTACCAGATAGGTAGGATGTAAGGTAATTTATCATATATAGATATATATATATCATATACTGTGCTTGTTACAGATAGGTAGGATGTATGTAGGGATAATATCATATAAGATATACATATACTGCTGTGGTTACCAGTAGTAGGATGTGAAGGGTACATTTATCATATATAGATATATAGATACCATAACTGTGCTGGGTACGATAGGTAGGATGAAGGGTGTAGATTTATCATATATAGATATACAGATACCATATACTGTGCTGGTTACCAGTAGGTAGGATGTAAGGCTAGTATATATCATATAGAGGTATAAAGATACCATATACTGTGCTGGTACCAGATAGGTAGGATGTAAGGGAGATTAATTATATATAGATATCATATACTGTGCTGGTTACCAGATAGGTAGGATGTAAGGCTATAGATTTCATATATTAGATTCATATACTGTGCTGGTTACCAGATAGGAGGATGTAAGGGTACATTTATCATATATAGATACAATATACTGTGCTGGTTACGATAGGTAGGATGTAAGGAGTTATCATATATAGATATAGATAATATACTGTGCTGGTTACCAGAGGTAGGATGTAAGGGTAGATTTATCATATATAGATATATAGATAATCATATACTGTGCTGGTTACCATATAGGTAGGATGGTAAGGTTAGATATTTCATATATAGATATATAGATCCATATACTGTGCTGGTACCAGATAGTAGGATGTAAGGGTAGATTTATCAATATAGATATATAGATACCATATACTGTGCTGGTTACCAGATAGGTAGGATGTAAGGGTAGATTTTCATATATAGATAATCATATACTGTGCTGGTTACAGATAGGTAGGATGTAAGGTTAGATTATTCATTATAGATAGTATGATACATATACGTGGCTGGTTACCAGATAGGTAGGATGTAAGGGTAGATTTATCATATATGATATATAGATATCATATACTGTGCTGGTACCAGATAGGTAGGATGTAAGGGTAACATTTATCATATATAGATATCATATACTGTGTGGTTACCAGATAGGTAGGATGTAAGGGTAATTTATCATATATAGATATAGATTCATATAATGTGCTGGTTACCCGATAGGTAGGATGTAAGGTAAATTTATATATATAAGTATACATATACTGTGCTGGTTACCAGATAGGTAGGATGGAGTTAAGGGTACATTATCATATATAGATATATAGATACCATAACTGTGCTGGTACCGGATAGGTAGGATGAAGGGTAGATTATATATATAGATATAAGATACCATATACTGTGCTGGTTACCAATAGGTAGGATGTAAGGCTAGATTTAATATATATAGGTATAACGATCCATTACTGTGCTGGTTACCAGTAGATAGGATGTAAGGGAGATTAATCATTATAGATATCATATACTGTGCTGGTTACCAGATAGGTAGGATGTAAGGCTAGATTTATCATAATAGATATAATATACTGTGCTGGTTACCAGATAGGTAGGATGTAAGGGTACAGTATCTATAAATTGATACATATACTGTGCTGGTTACCGGATAGGTAGGATGTAAGGGTACATTTATCATATATAGATTTATAGATAATATACTGTGCTGGTTACCAGATAGGTAGGATGTAAGGGTAGATTTTATCATATAAGACATATAGATATCATATACTGTGCTGGTTACCAATAGGTAGGATTTAAGGCTAGATTTATCATATATATATATAGATACCATATACTGTGCTGGTTACCAGATAGGGAGATGTAAGGGTAGATTTTATCATATATAGATATATAGATCATATACTGTGGTTACCAGATAGGTAGGATGTAAGGGTAGATTTATCAGTATATAGATACCATATACTGTGTGGTTACCAGATAGGTAGGATGTAAGGGTAGATATTATATATAGATACCAATACTGAGCTGGTACCAGATAGGTAGGATGTAAGGGTAGATTTATCATATAGATATATAGATATCATATGTGCTGGTTACCAGATAGGTAGGATGTAGAGGGTAGATTTATATATAGAGATAACATATACTGTGCTGGTTACCAGTAGTAGGATGGAGTGTAAGGGTAGATAATATATAGATACCATTTACTGAGCTGGTTACCAGAGGTAGGATGTAGGTAGATATCATATATAGATATAAGATACCATGTACTGTGCTGGTTACCGGATAGGTAGGATGTAAGGTAGATTTATCATATATAGATACCATATACTGTGTGGGTTACCAGATAGGTAGGATGTAAGGGTAGATTTTTCATATATAGAGAATATAGATACCATATACTGTGCTGGTTACCAGATAGGTAGATGTAGTAGGGTAGATTATATATATAGATATATAGATACCATATACTGTGTGGTTAACAGATAGGTAGGATGTAAGGGTAGATTTATCATATATAGATATATAGATACCTATACTGTGCTGGTTACCAGATAGGTAGGATGAGAGGTTAGATTATCATATATAGATATATAGATACCATATACTGTGCTGGTTACCAGATAGGTAGGATGTAGGGTAGATTATCATATATAGATATATAGATACCATATACTGTGCTGGTTACAGATTAGGTAGGATGTAAGGGTAGATTTATCATATAGATATCATATAATGTGTTGTTACCAGATAGGTAGGATGTAAGGTTAGATTTTCATATATAGATACATATACTGTGCTGGTTACAGATAGGTAGGATGTAAGGGTACATTTATCATATATAGATATAGATACAATATACTGTGTGGTTACCGATAGGTAGGATGTAAGGGTAATTTATCATATATAGATTATAGATATCATATACTGTGCTGGTTACCAGATAGGTAGGATGTAAGGGTAGATTTATCATATATAGACATATAGATATCATCTACTGTGCGGTTACCAAATAGGTAGGATGTAAGGCTAGATTTTCATATATATATATAGATACCATATACTGTGCTGGTTACCAGATAGGTAAGATGTAAGGGTAGTTTATCATATATAGATATCAATACTGTGCTGGTTACCAGATAGGTAGGATGTAAGGGTAGATTTATCATATATAGATACCATATACTGTGCTGGTTACCAGATAGGTAGGATGTTAAGGGTAGATTTATTATATATAGATACCATATACTGAGTGGTTACCAGATAGGTGGATGTAAGGGTAGTTATTATCATAGAATATTAGATATCATATTCTGGCTGGTTACCAAATAGGTAGGATTTAAGGTAGATTTATCATATATATATATATAGATACCATATACTGTGCTGGTTTACCAGATAGGTAGATGTAAGGGTAGATTTATCAATAAGGATATCATATACTGTGCTGGTTACCAGATAGGTAGGATGTAAGGGTACATTTATCATATATAGATATATAGATACCATATACTGTGCTGGGTACCGGATAGGTAGGATGCAAGGGTAGATTTATCATATATAGATATACAGATACCATATACTGTGCTGGTTACCAGGTAGGTAGGATGTAAGGCTAGATTTATCATATATAGGTATAAAGATACCATATACTGTGCTGGTTACCAGATAGATAGGATGTAAGGGTAGATTAATCATATATAGATATCATATACTGTGCTGGTTACCAGATAGGTAGGATGTAAGGCTAGATTTATCATATATAGATATCATATACTGTGCTGGTTACCAGATAGGTAGGATGTAAGGGTACATTTATCATATATAGATACAATATACTGTGCTGGTTACTGGATAGGTAGGATGTAAGGGTAGATTTATCATATATAGATTTATAGATATCATATACTGTGCTGGTTACCAGATAGGTAGGATGTAAGGGTAGATTTATCATATATAGATATATAGATATCATATACTGTGCTGGTTACCAGATAGGTAGGATGTAAGGGTAGATTTATCATATATAGATATATAGATATCATATACTGTGCTGGTTACCATATAGGTAGGATGTAAGGTTAGATTTATCATATATAGATATATAGATACCATATACTGTGCTGGTTACCAGATAGGTAGGATGTAAGGGTAGATTTATCATATATAGATATATAGATATCATATACTGTGCTGGTTACCAGATAGGTAGGATGTAAGGTTAGATTTATCATATATAGATATATAGATACCATATACTGTGCTGGTTACCAGATAGGTAGGATGTAAGGCTAGATTTAAACCTGCTGATTTTAGGTTTATGGCGAGAGGAAGCAGAACAAGTGGGGGGTCTGCACAGGAGATGATTCTGTGATGAGCGGAGGGTACGGGCAGGAACATATGGGGACACTAGAGAGGAAATATAAGGAGGAGCAGCAGAGCGAAGGGATTTAAATGTTAGGAGAAGGATTTTGTATGTAATGCGCTGTTTAACGGGGAGCCAGGTTGTTGTCCAGTACAGAGGAGATTTGGGATCTGGTTTATTAGAGCAAAATATATACTATATAAGCATATACTTGTTATTATTTACAAATAGCTATAAACTTGACTATGGGGCATATTTATAAAGGATTGTTTTTTTCGCCAAATAATTAGCGCAGCACATCGCAGAGAAAATAGCCCCATTTGGGGCTTCGTTTCGCCTTATTTATAAAAAAGCGAAAAAAACACACTTCGCGGCTGAAAAAGGCGAACGGGCGCGATAAAGAGCGAAAAGTATCGCAGCGAAAACTTAACGCATCTAAGAAGACTGCATTGCGAAAACCATTCAAAACCAGAAAAGCCCACTAGAAAATGATGTCAAGTTCAAAATGGCCACCTCACATTTACCAAGAAGTCAGCCATGTCTTATTTAGTCAATCTTCTTAGAATTTCTCAATTGGAATACAATTTTCTTTTGCACTGCACATTCGCCTTTCTAATGCGCGTTCGCTTTTCCAAGGCCTATTCCATTATAATGTGCGTTCGCCTTTCTAATGTGCGTTCGCCTTTCTAATGTGCGTTCGCTTTTCCAAGGCATATTCCATTATAATGCGCGGTCACCTTTCTAATGTGCATTCGCCTTTCTAATGCGCGATCGCCTTTCCAAGGCATATTCCATTATAATGCGCGGTCGCCTTTCTAATGTGCGTTCGCCTTTCTAATGCGCGATCGCCTTTCCAAGGCATATTCCATTATAATGTGCGGTCGCCTTTCTAATGTGCGTTCGCCCTTCTAATGCGCGTTCGCTTTTCCAAGGCATATTACATTCTAATGCGCGATCGCCCTTCTAATGCGCGTTCGCTTTTTCAAGACATATTACCCATTAGAATGCCTTTTAGCTCAAACAATGACTTTTCACCCCCTTCAGGGTCGCGCTAATCTTTCGCTCTTTTTAACGCAAAAACCACCTTTCGCTCTTTTATAAATCGCGTTATGCCTTTTTGCTCCCTTTTCGCTAAAATTACCCTTGCGAAGTAAGGCTAAGGGTTTTAGCGATAGCTCGCGGAAACGGTTTCGCCATTCGTTAACGTGACCTTTATAAATAGCGTTAACTGTCTTTTTGGCGAAAAACCATGCGAAAAGCGAATGCGAAAACATTTCGCTACTTTTTGCTCTTTTATAAATATGGCCCTATGTTTCAGCAGAGAATATATATATTTTCCTCCTACCCATGTAATAAATGGCTCTACTGTTCACTAGGGGGTTAATAAAAGGATTGTTATAATATATTTTAGTAGGCAGAATACAGCATTAAATACCGCACCTTTAAAAACATGGCTTTCAACCCTGTTATCCAACGAATATAGTATAACAAAACTGGTAAATTAAAATACATAAAACTATTGTGTTGGGGGTTTAGAACTGTTGGATTTGTTAATTAAATATTAAATACCTGACAATAAAATGCAGTTTATTGATGCCGCTTTGTATAACGTTGTGGTACGTTTTGCTTATAAAAAAAGGGGAAGGGAGCCAATCAGATTTCCATGCAACAAAGAAAGTTTCTTCCTGTGATCAGTGCAACTAATCCCCGCTATGGAGAGCAACCAACTAAGCTGCCCCAATGGGAAATACTGTATTGATCGCCCTGTGCGTCAGGAGGAAGAACTGGGAGGAATATCGTCCAACCCCCAGAGTACAGTGCGTTCTCTATTCAACTCTGTTAAAGGAAACTTAAGGTAAAAAGAAAAATTGAACAAGGTATTTTAAAAAATCTACTACATCCAACCAAGCAGTATGTACCTCATAAATGAGACTATCATTCCTTTCAAATGCCCAATGTTTCTAGTGGCCTCTCCCTCTATACTAGATCCCTGAAGCTTGTTCTTGAAAGGAAAAGCTTGCTTGGAGGGTGGGAAAGTCTGTCCGTGAAGTTTGGCTTTCATTGGGTTGACTTTCTCTGTTGGGCGCTATGAATTCCACCAAAGCATCTTTCAGTGAATGCCATGACTAGACGGAATTATATATTTGGAAGTGAGTATTAGTTAAAGGGGAAATTAATTCTGAAAATGACTCCGGACACATCAGATTTACCCAGTGTAAAGACGTACAACCCTAGGAGATGTGTTTAAATACATGGCCTGCGGTAATGATTGTATTATCTTATTATTGATATTCTGCTACAAAATGGCTGAATTTCATCCAAATAAATGTAAACAGTAAAGTTGAATACATTGCAAGGCTAGTTTACAAGACAATTAGCCAAGATTCAAACCAGGTCAACCAAGGCCAAGGTAATCTAATCTTAATAATCTAATCAAATGAATCTTCCGCATACACTAATACCCCCAGCCAATTATTCCTTTGTCAGAGAGGTGACATCACAGAACAACAATCAATTAGTATAAATAATTACCAACCAGACCAATAACTCTGGCAACTGGTTTTGTCTAAAAATCAGACATAAAAGAACCGCCACGTGGGTAATAATGGATGATATCTTGGCCTGTTTGACCAAAATATCATGGCAGTCATTCTCCATAATTACCCATGTGACCAATCACCAAGTAGAAGAATTTTTTAACAACATGGCAGACCACGTACAGAGGTTGAGGTACATAATGAGGTAAAACTGCTTACATTCTGTACAATCAGTAACTTTTAGCATTCCAAGCTTCTTGTGACATTAAAGGGAAATTTCAGTGGAAAATATTAATATTTTAAAAATTCTTCATTTGTATTATGCATTAAAAATCGGTTGATTTCATACCCTTTGCTGTTCCCTGCTGTTGACATCAGTGAGCTGACATTTCAGGTTCTAACGGTCCTTCTTCTTCCCAGAATGCACCACATCCTTGGAATGTTCCTAACAGTAATTTCTACTGATTGGCTGTTGGATGGGTCAAAGATGCTCAGATCTCTACTGAGCAACTGAATCAACCCAGTCTCTGGGTCAAGGGCAAGACCATAATGGTCTCTACTAGGCATCCTGCAAACAGGAAGTCAGTATTTCGGTTGCATTTATTTATATACAGACACAATGCTGAATGGGCAGATTAAGGTCATTGGGATGGAAAATTACTGCACTTTTTTCTTAAAAGTATATGTATTTGCACTGAACTTCCCCTTTAATCCCAGCATAAAAGTTCCTGTTGTAATGGCAGCGTGTCCCAATGCATTGGTCCCTATGGTGTATATTGTGGTATCTTTATGACTGTCTAACTAAAGGATTCCTTAGAATACTGGTGAATGTTTCTTTTCCAGATGTTCGAAATCTGCAGCTAAATCTTTACTATTCCAGTTTATTCCCATCTTCCATTGGTTACCTCGTTACCCTGTTAAAGAATGGCTACTTGGGGACATTATATCTGGCGTCAGTGTGGGCATCCTGCATCTTCCACAAGGTAGCTTTACTTTATCCTCCACCCAGGCTTAGGGGTATTGTCATAACCGGTTGGTACGGGAAATACTGGATGGATGGAAGTTTCCATCGCGGCTATAAATAACCGAATGTTATCAGTAGTTCATGTCCATAGTTATGTTACAATCTTGGTTATAAAATTCCGAATGTGGAAGTTAAATAGCGGCACAATGTGTAGAGACTACGTCTGCCATCATTGGGTGAAATATTTTGCCCCATCAGAAAGATATACCAGGGAACCATAATGGCTGGCCTCTCGTCAGTTTAATATACCGTAACAGTTGCTGCTCTGGGTAAATTGTAAACAGGCGACTCTGTGTGAATTCTAATGGCAGCTATTTGCCAACATTAGAATTTGGTTGTGCCGGGTGTATGTGTGTCTTTAGCAATATTGAATTGGTCAATTTCTTCCAAATTCTACCACAGCACCATCCCATAAATGAGCACCTGTGATGGGTATACCATATTAACATGACCAACTGGTAATGTTTTGTTATACCATATTAAAACCTGGTGAAAAATACAAAGTCCAATACCATAGTAAATATAAAGGATAGGACCCTGCACACCTAAACCAAGGGTATAAATCAAATTCATCCACATATTTTGTAATGGTGGTAAAGGTACAATATCCCAAATTTTGTGATATGATCCAGTCATTTGCCATTACATTTTTGCCGCCAATAAAGATCACTGCGATACCCTAGAGGATGTAGCAAGGGCCAATGAGAATTTTGCTGTGACCCCTTCTGGTTTGATTTGCTCATAGGTTTGGCCTACGCTCTTCTTGCTGGAGTGCCCCCAGTGTTTGGATTATATTCATCATTTTTTCCGGTCTTTGTCTATTCTGTATTTGGAACATCCAAACATGTCTCAATAGGTAAGTTACTGAACAGCAGATGAGGATTCACAAACTTCCGAATGAGCATTTATCAAAAAGTGTTGAAATAATATATCAAAGAACTCACCTGGTTTCATTAGGGGCCACCCATGAATTGGAGTGCACCTGTGTGTTAGGGGGTCACCCGTCAATAATAGTAAACCCATTTTTTAGGGGCCACCCATGAATTGGAGTGCACCTGTGGGTTAGGGGTCACCCGTCAATAATAATAAACCCATTTTTTAGGGGCCACCCATAAATTGGAGTGCACCTGTGAGTTAGGGGCCACACTCAATAATATTGCACCCATTTTTCAGGGACCACCCATGAACTGGACTGCACCTATATGTTAGGGGCCACCCATCAATAATAGTGCACCCACTTTTTTAGGGGCCACCCATTAATTGGAGTGTAATGAATTATTAGAACCTGGTCCTCGCTTTTATGCTTTTATGTATTAGGAGCCGCCTGTGAATGGGAGCATTATAGTTTATCAGGACCTGCCTATTATTTTAAGGGGCGTTATTAGAAGCCCCCCAAATTTCCTTTGGTTTGATTGGCTGCTAGTTCTTTGTATCCAGTGATTGTTTAGACACGTTCTCTCTTTATAGGAAGCTTCGCAGTGGTCTCCATCATGATCGGCAGTGTGACAGAGTCACTGGTACCCAATGATAACTTTATCCTGCCAGGGAATGATTCTCTGCTAATCGATACAGTTGCGAGAGACAAAGCCAGAGTGGAGGTTGTGGCGGCCATGACTTTACTAGTGGGTCTGTTCCAGGTAAATGTCATTAGGAGTCTCAGTGAGGGGTTTAAATAACTTTAAACATTAACTATAAACATGAAATAACCCAGAAATCCTTGGAGAATGAATTGAAAACTGTTTGACTTATGTGACGCAGTGTTTCCCAGCAAGACTATTTCTGTTTTCTGCAGGTGATTTTGGGTTTAGTCCAGTTTGGGTTTGTGGTCTCCTACCTGTCAGAGCCGCTGGTTCGGGGATATACCACAGCAGCCACAATCCATGTCACTGTGTCCCAACTGAAGCACATTTTCGGGCTGCCCCTAAGTGAGTCCTCTCAGCCACTGTCCCTGATATATGTGAGTATTTATAGTTTATTCCTTATACACTAAAAGGACAACTGTATGGTTGTTGCTCCACCCCCTATCTGGCCCAAGGCCTAACGAGTAGGAAGACATGTTCTACATGAAGTGCTTTTTCCCATTAGATAGATCCCAGACTGAAGTGGGGATGGAGCTCAAACAATACAGTTTTCCTATAAAATGAAAAGCTACTCTTGTTAATGTACATTATATATGAACCTATTGAATATAGGTGATCCATTCAGACCCATTGGTCCAGGCGTATAATATCAAGCACCTAGGCATGCAGTCAGGTTTACAAATATTTGTTAAAGTCTTTAAGTACTTCAAGATTTCAATTTCCCAAAATCCTGTGTATCCAGTTAATAGGTCAGTGGGAGGGAGTCTCCTGGATACTTCTTCATGTGCAGGGCATGTAATACTTTATATTTTATTTTAGAAAATTTTAATTATACAGTATACAGTAAAGTTCTCCTTATAGTGCTCAGACCACGTGTGGACTTGTCATAGGATGTCACCTTTCCAGTAAGTCACATTTCTTACCTGCACAACTGGAAGTGAAAAACATTATGGAGCAATAGAAACTCTGCCACAAAGTGTCGGACCACGTAAAGTAGGGTTAATAATGAGTGAGACGTGGAAGGGTTAATAATGTGTGAGATGTGGAAGGGTTAATAATGTGTCAGACGTGGAAGGGCTAATAATGTGTGAGACGTGGAAGGGTTAATAATGTGTAAGGGTTAATAATGTGTGAGACGTGGAAGGGTTAATAATGTGTCAGACGTGGAAGGGTTAATAACGTGTGGGATGTGGAAGGGTTAATAACGTGTGAGACGTAGAAGGGTTAATAACGTGTCAGATATCATATACTGTGCTGGTTACCAGATAGGTAGGATGTAAGGGTACATTTATCATATATAGATATATAGATACCATATACTGTGCTGGTACCGGATAGGTAGGATGCAAGGGTAGATTTATCATATATAGATATACAGATACCATATACTGTGTGGTTACCAGGTAGGTAGGATGTAAGGCTAGATTTATCATATATAGGTATAAGATACCATATACTGTGCTGGTTACCAGATAGATAGGATGTAAGGGTAGATTAATCATATATAGATATCATATACTGTGCTGGTTACCAGATAGGTAGGATGTAAGGCTAGATTTATCATATATAGATATATATATACTGTGCTGTTACCAGATAGTAGGATGTAAGGGTACATATCATATATAGATACAATATACGTGTGGTTAATGGATAGGTAGGATGTAAGGGTAGATTATCATATATAGATTTATAGATATCATATACTGTGCTGGTTACCAGATAGGTAGGATGTAAGGGTAGATTTATCAATATAGATATATAGATATCATATACTGTGCTGGTTACCATAGGTAGGATGTAAGTTAGATTATCATATATAGATATATAGATACCATATACTGTGCTGGTTACCAGATAGGTAGGATTGTAAGGGGAGATTTATCATATATAGATATATAGATACCATATACTGTGCTGGTTACCAGATAGGAGGAGTAAGGGTAGATTTATCATATATAGATATCATATACTGTGCTGGTTACCAGATAGGTAGGATGTAAGGTTAGATTTATCATATATAGTATAGATACCATATACTGTGCTGGTTACCAGATAGGTAGGATGTAAGGGTAGATTTATCATATATAGATATATAGATATCATATACTGGGCTGGTACCAGATAGGTAGGATGTAAGGGTAAATTTATCATATATAGATATCATATACTGTGCTGGTTACCAGATAGGTAGGATGTAAGGGTACATTTATCATATATAGATATATAGATATCATATACTGTGCTGGTTACCAGATAGGTGGATGTAAGGGTAAATTTATCATATATAGATATCATATACTGTGCTGGTTACCAGATAGGTAGGATATGTAAGGGTACATTATCATATATAGATATATAGATACCATATACTGTGCTGGGTACCGGATAGGTAGGATGCAAGGGTAGATTTATCATATATAGATATACAGATACCATATACTGTGCTGGTTACCAGATAGGTAGGATGTAAGGCTAGATTTAATATATATAGGTATAAAGATACCATATACTGTGCTGGTTACCAGATAGATAGGATGTAAGGGTAGATTAATCATATATAGATATCAATACTGTGCTGGTTACCAGATAGGTAGGATGTAAGGCTAGATTTATCATAATAGATATCATATACTGTGCTGGTTACCAGATAGTAGGATGTAAGGGTACATGTATCATATATAGATACAATATACTGTGCTGGTTACGGATAGGTAGGATGTAAGGGTACATTTATTCATATATAGATTTATAGATCATATACTGTGCTGGTTCCAGATAGGTAGGATGTAAGGGTAGATTTATCATATATAGACATTAGATATCATATAATGTGCTGGTTACCAAATAGGTAGGATTAAGGCTAGATTTATCATATATATATATATAGATACCATATACTGTGCTGGTTACCAGATAGGAAGATGTAAGGGTAGAATTATCATATATAGATATAGATATCATATACTGTGCTGATTACCAGATAGGTAGGATGTAAGGGTAGATTTATCATATATAGATACCATATACTGTGCTGGTACCAGATAGGTAGGATGTAAGGGTAGATTTATATATATAGATACCATTACTGAGCTGGTTACCAGATAGGTAGGATGTAAGGGTAGATTTATCATATATAAGATATAGATATCAATACTGTGCTGGTTACCAGATAGGTAGGATGTAAGGGTAGATTTATCATTATATAGCTACATATACTGTGCTGGTTACCAGATAGGTAGGATGTAAGGGTAGATTTATTATATATAGATACCATTATGAGCTGGTTACCAGATAGGTAGGATGTAAGGGTAGATTTATCATATATAGTATATAGATACCATGTACTGTGCTGGTTACCGGATAGGTAGGATGTAAGGGTAGATTTATAATAATAGATACCATATACTGTGCTGGTTACCAGATAGGTAGGATGTAAGGGTAGATTTATCATATATAGATATATAGATACCATATACTGTGCTGGTTACCAGATAGGTAGGATGTAAGGGTAGATTTATCATATATAGATATATAGATACCATATACTGTGCGGTACCAGATAGGGAGGATGTAAGGGTAGATTTATCATATATAGATATAAGATACCATATACTGTGCTGGTTACCAGATAGGTAGGATGTAAGGGTAGATTTTCATATATAGATATATAGATACCATATACTGTGCTGGTTACCAGATAGGTAGGATGTAAGGGTAGATTTATCATATATAGATATATAGATACCATATACTGTGCTGGTTACCAGATAGGTAGGATGTAAGGGTAGATTTATCATATATAGATATCATATACTGTGCTGGTTACCAGATAGGTAGGATGTAAGGGTAGATTTATCATATATAGATACCATATACTGTGCTGGTTACCGGATAGGTAGGATGTAAGGGTACATTTATCATATATAGTATATAGATACAATATACTGTGCTGGTTACCGAGGATAGGTAGGATGTAAGGGTACATTATCATATATAGATTATAGATTCATATACTGTGCTGGTTACCAGATAGGTAGGATGTAAGGGTAGATTTATCATATATAGACATATGATATCATATACTGTGCTGGTTACCAAATAGGTAGGATTTAAGGCTAGATTTATCATATATAATATATGATACCATATACTGTGCTGGTTACCAGATAGGTAAGATGTAAGGGTAGATTTATCATATATAGATATCATATACTGTGCTGGTTACCAGATAGGTAGGATGTAAGGGTAGATTTATCATATATAGATACCATATACTGTGCTGGTTACCAGATAGGTAGGATGTAAGGGTAGATTTATTATATATAGATACCATATACTGAGCTGGTTACCAGATAGGTAGGATGTAAGGGTAGATTTATCATATATAGATATATAGATATCATATTACTGTGCTGGTTACCAAATAGGTAGGATTTAAGGCTAGTAGATTTATCAATATATATTATAAGATACCATATACTGTGCTGGTTACCAGATAGGTAAGATGTTAAGGGTAGATTTATCATATATAGATATCATATACTGTGCTGGTTACAGATAGGTAGGTGTAAGGGTAGATTTATCATATATAGATACCATATACTGTGTGGTACCAGATAGGTAGGATGTAAGGGTAGATTATTATATATAGATACCATATACTGAGCTGGTTACCAGATAGGTAGGATGTAAGGGTAGATTTATCATATATAGATATATAGTATCATTATGTGCTGGTTACCAGATAGGTAGGATGTAAGGGTTAGATTTATATATATAGATACCATATACTGTGCTGGTTACCAGATAGGTAGGAGTGTAAGGGTAGATTATTTATATAGATACCATATACTGAGGCTGGTACCAGATAGGTAGGATGTAAGGGTAGATTTATCATATATAGATATATAGATACCATATACTGTGCTGGTTACCAGATAGGTAGGATGTAAGGTAGATTTATCATATATAGATAATAGATACCATATACTGTGCTGGTTACCAGAAGGTAGGATGTAAGGGTAGATTTATCATATTAGATATATAGATACCTATACTGTGCTGGTTACCAGTAGGTAGGATGTAAGGTAGATTATCATATATAGATATATGATACCATATACTGTGCTGGTACCAGATAGGTAGGATGTAAGGTAGATTTATCATATATAGATATATAGATACCATACTGTGCTGGTTACCAGATAGGTAGGATGTAAGGGTATAGATTTATCATATATAGATATCATATACTGTGCTGGTTACCAGATAGGTAGGATGTAAGGTTAGATTTATCATATATAGATATATAGATACCATATACTGTGCTGGTTACCAGATAGGTAGGATGTAAGGCTAGATTTAAACCTGCTGATTTAGGTTATGGCATGGACGAGAGGAAGCAGAACAAGGTGGGGGGTCGCACAGGAGATGATTCTGTGATGAGCGGAGGGTACGGGCAGGAACATATGGGGACACACTAGAGAGGAAATATAAGGAGGAGCAGCAGAGCGAAGGGATTAAATGTTAGGAGAAGGATTTTGTATGTAATGCGTGTTTAACGGGGAGCCAGGTTGTTGTCCAGTACAGAGGAGATTTGGGATCTGGTTATTAGAGCAAAATATATACATATAAGCATATACTTGGTATTATTTACAAATAGCTATAAAACTTGACTATGGGGATATTTATAAAAGGATTGTTTTTTTCGCCAAATAATTAGCGCAGCACAGCATCGCAGGAAAATAGCCCCATTTGGGGCTTCGTTTCGCCTTATTTATAAAAAAGCGAAAAAAAACACACTTCGCGGCTGAAAAAGGCGAACGGGCGCGATAAAGAGCGAAAAGTATCGCAGCGAAAACTTAAAGCATCTAAGAAAGACTGCATTGCGAAAACCATTCAAAACCAGAGAAAAGCCCATAGAAAATGATGTCAAGTTCAAAATGGCCACCTCACATTTACCAAGAAGTCAGCCATGTCTTATTTAGTCAATCTTCTTAGAATTTCTCAATTGGAATACAATTTCTTTTTGCACTGCACATTCGCCTTTCTAATGGCGTTCGCTTTCCAAGGCCTATTCCATTATAATGTGCGTTGCCTTTCTAATGTGCGTTCGCCTTTCTAATGTGCGTTCGCTTTTCCAAGGCATATTCCATATAATGCGCGGTCACCTTTCTAATGTGCATTCGCCTTTTAATGCGCGATGCCTTTCCAAGGCATATTCCATTATAATGCGCGGTCGCCTTTCTAATGTGCGTTCGCCTTTCTAATGCGCGATCGCCTTTCAAAGCATATTCCATTATAATGTGCGGTCGCCTTTCTAATGTGCGTTCGCCCTTCAATGCGCGTTCGCTTTTCAAGGCATATTACATTCAATGCGCGATCGCCCTTCTAATGCGCGTTCGCTTTTTCAAGACATATTACCCATTAGAATGCCTTTTAGCCAAACAATGACTTTTCACCCCCTTCAGGGTCGCGCTAATCTTTCGTCTTTTTAACGCAAAAAACCACTTTCGCTCTTTTATAAATCGCGTTATGCCTTTTTGCTCCCTTTTCGCTAAAAACCCTTGCGAAGTAAGGCTAAGGGTTTAGCGATAGCTCGCGGAAACGGTTTCGCCATTCGTTAACGTGACCTTTATAAATAGCGTTAACTGTCTTTTGGCGAAAAACCATGCGAAAAGCGAATGCGAAAACATTTCGTACTTTTTGCTCTTTTAAAATATGGCCCTATGTTTCAGCAGAGAATATATATATTTTCCTCCTACCCATGTAATAAATGGCTCTACTGTTCACTAGGGGGTTAATAAAAGGATTGTTATAATATATTTAGTAGGCAGAATACAGCATTAAATACCGCACCTTTAAAACATGGCTTTCAACCCTGTTATCCAACGAATATAGTATAACAAAATGGTAAATTAAATACATAAAACTATTGTGTTGGGGGTTTGTAGAACTGTTGGATTTGTTAATTAAATATTAAATACCTGACAATAAAATGCAGTTTATTGGTGCCGCTTGTATAACGGTGTGGTACGTTTTGCTTATAAAAAAAAGGGGAAGGGAGCCAATCAGATTTCCATGCAACAAAGAAAGTTTCTTCTGTGATCAGTGCACTAATCCCCGCTATGGAGAGCAAACAACTAAGCTGCCCCAATGGGAAATACTGTATTGATCGCCCTGTGCGCAGGAGGAAGAACTGGGAGGAATATCGTCCAACCCCCAGAGTACAGTGCGTTCTCTATTCAACTCTGTTAAAGGAAACTTAAGGTAAAAGAAAAATGAACAAGGTATTTTAAAAAATCTACTACATCCAACCAAGCAGTATGTACCTCATAAATGAGACTATCATTCCTTTCAAATGCCCAATGTTTCTAGTGGCCTCTCCCTCTATACTAGATCCCTGAAGCTTGTGTCTTGAAAGGAAAAGCTTGCTTGGAGGGTGGGAAAGTCTGTCCGTGAAGTTTGGCTTTCATTGGGTTGACTTTCTCTGTTGGGCGCTATGAATTCCACCAAAGCATCTTTCCGTGAATGCCATGACTAGACGGAATTATATATTTGGAAGTGAGTATTAGTTAAAGGGGAATTAATTCTGAAAATGACTCCGGACACATCAGATTTACCCAGTGTAAAGACGACAACCCTAGGAGATGTGTTTAAATACATGGCCTGCGGTAATGATTGTATTATCTATTATTGATATTCTGTACAAAATGGCTGAATTTCATCCAAATAAATGTAAACAGTAAAGTTGAATACATTGCAAGGCTAGTTTACAAGACAATTAGCCAAGATTCAAACCAGGTCAACCAAGGCCAAGGTAATCTAATCTTAATAATCTAATCAAATGAATCTTCCGCATACACTAATACCCCCAGCCAATTATTCCTTTGCAGAGAGGTGACATCACAGAACAACAATCAATTAGTATAAATAATTACAACCAGACCAATAACTTGGCAACTGGTTTTGTCTAAAAATCAGACATAAAAGAACCGCCACGTGGGTAATAATGGATGATATCTTGGCCTGTTTGACCAAAATATCATGGCAGTCATTCTCCATAATTACCCATGTGACCAATCACCAAGTAGAAGAATTTTTTAACAACATGGCAGACCAGTACAGAGGTTGAGGTACATAATGGGTTAAACGCTTACATTCTGTACAATCAGTAACTTTTAGCATTCCAAGCTTCTTGTGACATTAAAGGGAAATTTCAGTGGAAAATATTAATATTTAAAAATTCTTCATTTGGATTATGCATTAAAAATCGGTTGTTTCATACCCTTTGCTGTTCCCTGCTGTTGACATCAGTGAGCTGACATTCAGGTTCTAACGGTTCTTTCTTCCCAGAATGCACCACATCCTTGGAATGTTCCTAACAGTAATTTATGATTGGCTGTTGGATGGGTCAAAGATGCTCAGATCTCTACTGAGCAACTGAATCAACCCAGTCTCTGGGTCAAGGGCAAGACCATAATGGTTCACTAGGCATCCTGCAAACAGGAAGTCAGTATTTCGGTGTGCATTTATTTATATACAGACACAATGCTGAATGGGCAGATTAAGGTCATTGGGATGGAAAATTACTGCACTTTTTTCTTAAAAGTATATGGATTTGCACTGAACTTCCTTTAATCCCAGCATAAAAGTTCCTGTTGTAATGGCAGCGCGTGTCCCAATGCATTGTCCCTATGGTGTATATTGTGGTATCTTTATGACTGTCTAACTAAAGGATTCCTTAGAATACTGGTGAATGTTTCTTTTCCAGATGTTCGAAATCTGCAGCTAAACTTTACTATTCCAGTTTATTCCCATCTCCATTGGTTACCTCGTTACCCTGTTAAAGAATGGCTACTTGGGGACATATATCTGGGTCAGTGTGGGCATCCTGCATCTTCCACAAGGTAGCTTTACTTTATCCTCCACCCAGGCTTAGGGGTATTGTCATAACCGGTTGGTACGGGAAATACTGGATGGATGGAAGTTTCCATGCGGCTATAAATAACCGAATGTTATCAGTAGTTATGTCCATAGTTATGTTACAATCTTGGTTTATAAATTCCGAATGTGGAAGTTAAATAGCGGCACAATGTGTAGAGACTACGTCTGCCATCATTGGGTGAAATATTTTGCCCATCAGAAAGATATACCAGGGAACCATAATGGCTGGCCTCTCGTCAGTTTAATATACCGTAACAGTTGCTGCTCTGGGTAAATTGTAAACAGGCGACTCTGTGTGAATTCTAATGGCAGGTATTTGCCAACATTAGAATTTGGTTGTGCCGGGTGTATGGGTGCTTTAGCAATATTGAATTGGTCAATTTCTTCAAATTTACCACAGCCCATCCCATAAATGAGCACCTGTGATGGGTATACCATATTAACATGACCAATGGTAAGTTTTGTTATACCATATAAAACTGGTGAAAAATACAAAGTCCAATACCATAGTAATATAAAGGATAGGACCCTGCACACCTAAACCAAGGGTATAAATCAAATTCATCCACATATTTTGTAATGGTGGTAAAGGTACAATATCCCAAATTTTGTGATATGATCCAGTCATTTGCCATTACATTTTTGCCGCCAATAAAGATCACTGCGATACCCTAGAGGATGTAGCAAGGGCCAATGAGAATTTGCTGTGAACCCTTCTGGGTTGATTTGCTCATAGGTTGGCCTACGCTCTTTTGCTGGAGTGCCCCCAGTGTTTGGATTATATTCATCATTTTTTCCGGTCTTTGTCTATTCTGTATTTGGAACATCCAAACATGTCTCAATAGGTAAGTTACTGAACAGCAGATGAGGATTCACCAACTCCGAATGAGCATTTATCAAAAAGTGTTTAATAATATATCAAAGAACTCACCTGGTTTCATTAGGGGCCACCCTGAATTGGAGTGCACCTGTGTGTTAGGGGGTCACCCGTCAATAATAGTAAACCCATTTTTTAGGGGCCACCCATGAATTGGAGTGCACCTGTGGGTTAGGGGTCACCCGTCAATAATAATAAACCCATTTTTTAGGGGCCACCCATAAATTGGAGTGCACCTGGGAGTTAGGGGCCACACTCAATATATTGCACCCATTTTTCAGGGACCACCCATGAACTGGACTGCACCTATGTAGGGGCCACCCATCAATAATAGTGCACCCTTTAGGGGCCACCCATTAATTGGAGTGTAATGAATTATTAGAACCTGGTCCTCGCTTTTTTTGCTTTTATGTATTAGAGCCGCCGTGAATGGGAGCATTATAGTTTATCAGGACCTGCCTATTATTTTAAGGGGCGTTATTAGAAGCCCCCAAATCCTTGGTTTGATTGGCTGCTAGTTCTTGTATCCAGTGATTGTTTAGACACGTTCTCTCTTTATAGGAAGCTTCGCAGTGGTCTCCATCATGACGGCAGTGTGACAGAGTCATGGTACCCAATGATAACTTTATCCTGCCAGGGAATGATTCTCTGCTAATCGATACAGTGCGAGAGACAAAGCCAGAGTGGAGGTTGTGGCGGCCATGACTTTATAGTGGGTCTGTTCCAGGTAAATGTCATTAGGAGTCTCAGTGAGGGGTTTAAATAACTTTAAACATTAACTATAAACATGAAATAACCCAGAAATCCTTGGAGAATGAATTGAAAACTGTTTGACTTATGTGACGCAGTGTTTCCAGCAAGACTATTTCGTTTTCTGCAGGTGATTTGGGTTTAGTCCAGTTTGGGTTTGTGGTCTCCTACCTGTCAGAGCCGCTGGTTCGGGGATATACCACAGCAGCCACAATCCATGTCACTGTGTCCCAACTGAAGCACATTTTCGGGCTGCCCCTAAGTGAGTCCTCTCAGCCACTGTCCCTGATATATGTGAGTATTTATAGTTTATCCTTATACACTAAAAGGACAACTGTATGGTTGTTGCTCCACCCCCTATCTGGCAAGGCCTAACGAGTAGGAAGACATGTTCTACATGAATGCTTTTTTCCCATTAGATAGATCCCAGACTGAAGTGGGGTGGAGCTCAAACAATACAGTTTTCTATAAAATGAAAAGCTACTCTTGTTAATGTACATTATATATGAACCTATTGAATATAGGTGATCCATTCAGACCCATTGGTCCAGGGTATAATATCAAGCACCTAGGCATGCAGTCAGGTTTACAAATATTTGTTAAAGTCTTTAAGTACTTCAAGATTTCAATTTCCCAAAATCCTGTGTATCCAGTTAATAGGTCAGTGGGAGGGAGTCTCCTGGATACTTCTTCATGTGCAGGGCATGTAATACTTTATATTTTATTTTAGAAAATTTTAATATTACAGTATACAGTAAAGTTCTCTTATAGTGCTCAGACCACGTGTGGACTTGTCATAGGATGTCACCTTTCCAGTAAGTCACATTTCTTACCTGCACAACTGGAAGTGAAAAACATTATGGGGCAATAGAAACTCTGCCACAAAGTGTCGGACAAGTAAAGTAGGGTTAATAATGAGTGAGACGTGGAAGGGTTAATAATGTGTGAGATGTGGAAGGGTTAATAATGGGGCAGACGTGGAAGGGCTAATAATGTGTGAGACGTGGAAGGGTTAATAATTGTCAGATGTGGAAGGGCTAATAATTGTGTGAGACGTGGAAGGGTTAATAATGTGTCAGACGTAGAAGGGTTAATAACGTGTGGGATGTGGAAGGGTTAATAACGTGTGAGACGTAGAAGGGTTA